>CALNXI010002237.1:39301-59301 GCA_942486025.1 Porites evermanni | reverse complement strand
ATTGTTTTATCTACAAAATATATACTTTTTGATGCAGTTTTTAAAACGATGAATAAAAGTTTTTTGTCATTCGGTTTCAATGTTAAAAAGCGTGGACAATCTTACACCTCACCTGAGGAACTTGCCGGGGCGGCTGTGGAAGTTTCTGTTGAGAAACCGATGAACGTTAGTATATTCACTTCTTTCTAACTTAAGAGGTACTCTAAGTTTGACATTTTTTTCTAATTTTTGAAAAGGTTCCATTTGCCCTTTTTATTCAGATCAATGTTCAAAAACTTAAATGTTAATCTAAAATCCCAGAAACTCACTTGAAGAACTTCCTGGGGAGCTTGTGGAAGAGCCTGTTGAGGAACCTGTGAAAGATAAGTATATTTACTTCTATCTGCCTTTAAGGATGTACTTGTGATATAGTTGATAATCAAGTAAAGGTTTTGTTCGTTATGCTGCAATAATTTTTGATAACTGACATGGCTAGAGCCAGAGACAACAAGTAAAAATATCCCACGATGATACAAATTAAACCGTTCAATAAGAGATTAACCGTTATAATTCCACTCGAGGGGTATAAAATAAACCTTACTATTATTCAATTCTCCGTTGCTGATTGGCTAAATTCTCACGGATAATTCATCATAACCAGCCACTGTTGACCAAATTTGGAAGAAGTTTACGAGATGCAAAAAATGACGTCAATTCCACACCATAATTGCCAGAAAACTGGAAGAAAGGGTTCTATTTTTTCTTTTTATCATTCGGATCCATTGTTAAAAAGCGTGGACAATCTTAAAGCTTCACCTGAGTATATTGCTGGGGCGCCTGTGGAAGTTTCTGTTGAGAAACCGATGAACGTTAGTGTATTTACTTCTTTCTATCTAAGAGAATTACCCTAAGTTTTAAATTTTTTTAATATTTGAAAAGGTTAATTCCTTTCGTCCTTTTTATTCAATGTTTAAAATCTTAAATCTTAATCTGAAATCTCAGAAACTCACCTGAAGAACTTCCTGGGGAGCTTGTGGAAGACCCTGTTGAGGAATCTGTGAAAGATAGTATAGTTACTCATATCTGCCTTTAAGGATGTACTTGTCATATACCGTCACATTCCGAAAATAAGCCCCGGGGCTTATATTTTTCAAAGGCCCTTTTTGAGGGGCTTATCTATGGAGGGAAATTTGCGTTTCAAAATCGATTAAGCTAGCCTTATAGTTGGAAGGAAATTGACCGTTTTTGCTTTATTTTGTAATTAGTTTGTATTTGAGGGCAATTTCCAAGTGCAAGCCCCCGGGGGGCTTATATTCAGGGAAGCGATTAAACGGAGGGTGCTTAGGGGGCTTATATTTGGAGGGGCTTATACATGAAGGGGCTTATTTTCGGAATTTTACGGTAGTTGATAACCAAGTAAAGGTTCCGTTCTTTATGCTGCAATAATTTTTAATAACTTGCTAGAGACGAGGAGTTAAAATATCCCACGATAATACAAACTAAACCAAACTCCAGGGGACTAACATAAACCTTACTTAATTATTCATTTCTCCGTTTCTGTTCATTTTCTTTTTTTATTCAGTGATAAGAATCTCAAATCTAAATCTAAAATCTCGGAAACTCACCTGAAGAATTTGCTGGGGCCCCTGTTGAAGAACCTGCTAAAAAATCTGTGAAAAATATGTATATTTACTTAATATTTGTAAGTTAAAGGACGACTGTATAACTTGCATTTGTTGATGATCAGTTAAAGGCTTGGTTTTCTACTGCATTGTCTTATACGTCTGTCTTATACTTACTTCACTTGATCTTAAAGGGGTATTTTTGATACAGTTTGTTATTCGTTAAAACTAGTCAATGTATGCGATTACAAATGCCGATACTCTATGGAAAGGTTTTATACATCGGAGTCAGTGCTTACTAAAGCCAGGACTCAGGTAAATAAGCGAAAGTTCACTGAATTAATTTCAATTTGCATTATTGATATGCATTTGATGATAGGCCGACTTGCAAGATAGAAATGCTAAAAGGTTTAATCTCTTATAATAAGTTTCTTAAGCCTTAATGACATCACTGCTGTTGTTAAAGGTTATTTATATGCTAGCCAACTTGTTGATTTTATCAAACACCTTACTTTTTGAGTATTTTCGGCCTAATATATCTAGCCGGATTATTGATAACGTTACCGCCAAATGGACCTTTTGCGTCTAACTATTTTTTTTTTTTCGGCCAAAGTAGCCATTAGTGCAACTACTGTTTTTTTTGTTTCTTTCTTTTTTTTTCTCTTCTCCTCCTTTCCTACTCCTCGCTCTTTCTTTTTCTCCTTTCTTTTTCCTTTGTTACCGTGATTTTGGAGCTTCTTAGAGTTAACAAACATTCCTTTTTGACGCCTTTTCACTCAAATAACTGCAAATTTCGTTAGGTTGGTTTTCAAAAAATCAGTTACATGTACTTTGAAGGAAATTTGGATTCTGCCAATAAATTTAAAAAATATATGACGTTATAATGACGCCAGATGACGTCATTGTGTCAATCACGTTATACACAGAAATTTCTGAAGGCTGCATTTTTTCGATCATGAGCCCCAAATTCGGTGTCAAGCGCAACACCCAAGTGAAAATTACAGCCAAATACGCAAAATACAATTGACGGGAAAGATCATATTTCATAGGGGATATCATCTCACCTAGTGGTGTGAATAAGATAAGGCTAATAAAACCCAAGCAAGCCTTAAATATGTCCATGCATCACCCTTTTTTATCAATGCTGTTGTTGTTGTTGTTGTTTTTTTTAACATTTCGTTGCCGTGGGGGATCGCTTCACGGCTTCAACCTCAGAAGAGTTCGCCAACATTTCACAAAGCAAGCGAGTTGGAAAAATTGCGATAAAGAATAAAACAACGCGAATACACTTTTAAGCGACGATTTCACCGCTGTAGCCGTCGTGGTATCTTAAACTCTCTGACTTGAAGCATTAACGGGTGGTGAAAAAAAGTTAGTTCCGATCACAGTACTAGAACCTTCCGTAGTTTTTGCTGTAGTCCCTATTATCATTATCATTTTTATTATCATTATCATTTTCATGATCGCTATTACCATCGCCATCAATATCACTGTCATTGTCACTGTCACTATCATTATCGTTATCATTATCATTATCATTATCGTTATCATCATAAATACCGTAAAATTCTGAAAATAAGCCCCTAGGCTTATATTTTTCAAAGGCCCTTTTTGAGGGGCTTATTTTTGGAGAGGCTTATATTTGGAGGGGCTTATCTACGGAGGGAAATTTGCGTTTACAAATCGATTGGGCTAGCCTTATAGTTGGAAGTAAATTTACCGTTTTTCTGTTGTTTTACTTTGTATTTGAGGGCAATGTTCCAAGTACAAGCCCCCGGGGGGCTTATATTTGGAGGGGCGATTTAACGGAGGCTTTTTTACGTCACCGGTTTGGGGGGCTTATATTTGGAGGGGCTTATACATGGAAGGGCTTATTTTCGGAATTTTACGGTATATACTCACCACTGACACACGTTTTTTGATAACCATTATCTGTTAACACACAGCTCTGCCCATTAGGACAGTTTCCGTCCATACATGGGCTCGGTTCTGCAACATTGAAAATTAAAAACTACAGTTAAACAGGCTTATTTTGGCCATACCTCTGACAACTATATTAACTTGAGCGCCCGTTTGAATTGGAATAAGGTGCATGACAATCTCTGGAATTCATCTGATGCGAAGACACTTTAACCCATTGACGCCCGAGACTTTTTACGGTTTCGAGTGATTTTTTTTTTGTCTATAGAAACAATCTATAGGATTTAGTGACTCCTTATTTGGGGTTACCATGGAAAGTGGTACACAGCCATTTTTCACTTTTAATAGCTCCCTGCCTGATGAGCATCATTAAGCGTGACGGTAGCTAAGAGTCGTTTGCTCGTGGAAAAACGGCCGCTCCGAAACGAAGTAGCTTTAGGACTCGACTACTGATGACTCTCGCATATTTTGGAACTTGCGACCATTGAAGATCACAATAAGCGCGAAATTTCCGTGAGCTGTGGACTTGTTGACAGAAGTGGGGGTGCGAACGCTAACAACAATTCTGGTCATTTTCCAGGATGCAATGCAGTCTAGCCTCCCACGCAGAAATTCTAAGGGCTTTGTCACGTGCTCCTTGCCCACGAAAGTCTGCTGAAACGAGCAGTCAGTTTCCTTCGTTGGCATTGACTGATTATGACGCGAAAGCAAATCATTTACTGTAAGGGAAATCGACACTCGTAGGTCATCCGTGTAACATTTTTCGCGATAAGCCTCTCCCCAAAATATTCATCAGTATTAATTTGACTTTGTAGCCAGACCTAGTCGGGTGAGAAAACGCCGCTCGCATATGCTTACAATTTCAAATCAGCTGACTTTGAGAGCCTCAAGCTGCACATTATACAGAGCTCAGCTATTGCGAATAGCGTTTCTTGTAACTAGGGTGTTGATGCTTGCTCGTCTAGCTGAAATCCGCCCTTTTGGATATTATTTAAGCTGAGAGTCAGGGACTCAAATACCCTACCTTGACAAGGAGATTCAACATCATCTGAAAAGGAAAGAATCCGCTAGATGTGCCGCCAAGAGGCACAACAGCGCTTTTTACCTTACTGATAAAAATAGGACCATGGTTTCTGTTTGATCCGTCCGTATCTACGAACGGAAGTGGTTGCTTGTTTCAGCAGACGTTCGAGGCGAAGGAAAGCGTGACGAAGCCCTAAGAACGTTTGCCAAGAGCAGGGTGTCCAGCGACATGGTTGTTCAAAAAAATAGGAAAATAGGAAACTCAGGATTGAGAAAATGGGAGAAAAATAGGGAAATCAATGGTACTTTCGTCGACAAAGATAGCCTCCCTGTACCTCGCCAGGGTTATAATAAAGGCTACGAGTCCTCAGCTTCTACGTTCACAAACTTTAGATCAACTTTCAAGGCTTAGAAGGAGTGAAAATGATCAGTAACGTTTAGTTTATTGGCCCAGTTACACTGTAATGAGAATGATATGCTTGCATTGACTATAGGTCAAGCGTGGTTCTATAACCAAAGGTGATCTTATGCAAACTAGTTCCCTTCAAGTGGGTAGCCAATCATTGAAAAGCTTCGAAGAGTGAAATTTCTTACGATTGCGTTGTCGTTGACGGATCATATCCAACAAGGACAAAAAAGTCCTATATGGAAATCTTTCCTTCCATTAATCTGCAATGAGTAGCTGGTTGAGAACATGCTCGTTTAAGTCAAAAGACCACATAGTTTTAAGCCTTGGTCACGTGACCTCCATTTTTCTTTAAGTAAAAGCAAATGGCGTGTTATAGCCCCTATTCATACTTGTTGAAAACTGGGATCAATTTAGGTTTCTAGGAAACTGCCCACCTACCCCTCCCGTAAGCCATTATTTTGCCCTAGGTGAGAAGTAAGTGTTTATGTCAGCTTAGGGGAGGGGTAGGTGGGCAGTTTCCCAGAAACCTAAATTGATTCAAAAACTGTTATCCCGCCTTTTACGTTGAGATAAGCAGTACTTCTAGGTGACCTAGGCTAAGAAACAGATGCGCCTTTGCTATTCTATCCCCCACTCCACCCCTGCGTTACCCTGCGAGCAGAGGCTACATTTTCGCTTTGTGAGCTGGCGTACGAAAAGTAGCCTCTGCCGACAACCGTTCAAATCCGCCCTGAAATCTGGACGAATAAATGAAAAAAACGGGCTTTTTCCTGTTCTTTACTGGTTTAGCGCATTGCGTGAGTCTTGCGTAGCAGATCAGGGTTGTCGTTACTTTTTTTTATTCCCGCAAAACTCGCGCCATTTGACGACGGACCTGACGATTAATTTTGCTTGGGAATTGCGTGACGAATTTCGCGCATGCACGATAGAAAATTGAACGGTTGTAGGCAGAGGCTACTTTTCGCACGCCAGCTCACACAGCGAAAATGTAGCCTCTGCTGGGGGGGTACCCTCGCGTTATCTCCCAGGGAGCTGGTCTCTGCATTTATAGGGTATGTCAGTAATTCTCAATAGAGAGACAACGTCATGATTATGATCAAGATCATCATTATGATTATGATTACACTTAATTGGTAAATGCTTACCTCTACCGTTCGTACAGTAACGCCAAGTAAGGTCACAGTTATTTCTTACTTTTTGAAGTTGATACAGGTAAAATGAACCACAGTTTACGACACTTATCTCTTTTCGGCGGTAACATAGTTCTGATGGATTTTGAATACACAGTTGTAAGTTAACCACACCATCACTAGGTACGGGATGGTTTTCTATAAGGTAACCTTGGACTTTTCCACCGCATCTATATCTAGGTGGAGCATTCACTCGGAGGGCGTTCCCCGCGTTGCCAGTTATTTTGTACCATTTTGACCAATCATTACCAATCTCAGAGTCTCTTGAGTCGCACTTATCCGTGGAAGAATTGTAATTGATTGTGCGATCCCCAGAGCTCAACTCTTTGATCTCGATGCTATCCTGGCAAGGATTGTTTCCTAAAAGTAACATAAAGACAAAAGTTAGTGTATTGAGCGCTAGCCATGCAGTGGATCTTTACGGAATATGCAATTCAGGATGTCACGCAAGGTGACTCCACGAGACCTATCGAGCGCGAGCAAAAACACCTAGAGATCAGTACTGGACACCGATGCGGCCAATTTAATGAAAAATTACTGGTGGCCTTTAGGTTTTCTCCATTGTGAATTCTTGGTAAATATCCTTTTTATAGATTTCAAATGATTAAGTAATAGCTTCTCTCTTTTTTAATTTCTTAGTATTTTCTTTTTATGCCGAGATTTGTACATCTTTTAGCCTAGGTCCTCTTTAATAAAATATATTAGCTAAATAAAGAGGTCTTCCCCTTTACGAAAACACAAATCAATCAGTTATCAATCAAAAAAGAAGAAATTGCAAATTTATAAAAGATTAGGAAACTACTTTAACATCTCACGTTTGTGTTATCGAGTTTGCTGCAAATGCGCAGTGTTATCGAGTTTGTTACGAATGCGCAGGCAATTAAATCAAAACTAGGGATAAAATTGTGGCAAATCGTATTTCAGAATTTCTTATATACAATACGAGTCTTTGTCATCATCGACAACGACGGACGAACAACGACGAGTCGTTATCGCAAACTGGGTAGGCAGATCTGTCATTTCGGTCTGTGAAAAGAGTTGCCAAAATGGCTGACAGAGGCATTTTATGGTTGTGAAAAAATTTGAAAAAAGGTTCTGGTTTTTTTAATTACTATTATTATTTATTTATTATTTCCTTTTAAAGACATTGCATTTAAGCAGTAAAAAAGTAAAAAGGATGCAAAGCCCTGAGCCAATATGTCAAAGGAGTACAATTTGTTCATAGAAGGTATTCGACATTAGGGGGAACCTTTTCAGTCAAAGATGATCTCTCTTCGCATAAAACTTTGCTGCCCAGCCCCCTCCTCCTCACTGGTGGGGCGGGGGGGACGAATAGTTGCCTACTGAAACAAAGGCAGTGCAACAACGTTTAAACGGGTTTTGCGAACACGGCCGGATCTTAGTTATCCTACTGACCGTGAATAGACATGCGACGATACCTAGTGTTGTTTATCACGCTCCATTTAAGTTTGCAGAGATTCTGATTTTGAAACGACTGAAGCTGTTAATATGACAGTTTTGGACAGAATATGCTGCCAATTGCCTTTCTTCAGTTCTTGCTTAGCGTCCTCCATTATTCATGGATTTTTGACGAAAATTATAAAAATCCGAATCATAATGTTCGCTTTCGCTCCTGATGCTAAGCTGCGATTAAGGCCAGTCCGGGCCATAAGCATTTTTGGATACTCGATGACGTCATCAATAACGGCTTCTGGTGCAAGCTTTACTACTCTTATTTAAGCCTTAGCGGATTTAGTCCCCAGTTATATTCCTTGGAACCTTGCAAAAATAAAAGCAAAGAGTGACTAAATACAACAAGCGAATAGGTGATAGCTTCGTTTGTGACAAAACATGCCAGTCCAAACATGCCAGATGAACTATCATCTATTGACACTCTATTGTAAACATCTTTCATTGAAACGGATCGTCCATCCGAACATTAATCGGCGTCCATCAACTTCAGAAAAAGAGAGCTTTAGAAGCTAACTGCTGTTCATCGTAGCTACGGAACCTTGCCTTAAACTCGACACCATCATTCTTGTGACTGTCATCTGAGTGAAATTGAATATCGTCATCTTCATTTTCACTTCCATCATCGCCTTAAGGGGGTGGGGGGGAGGGAGTCTGCAAGAGGATTTGGACTGAATCACGAGGCCATGCTTTCCAGAGACGCTAGTTTCATAAAAAAGGTAATAAAGCGTAACGTCCTACGCACCGTACGACACCTGATACACTAGCTCTAATAAGAGAAAAACACTGTATTGAGTAGCTATCGTCTTCTCGCGCTGGTCAGCCCCTCCTTCTTTTCCTCCACTCGCGTCTTTGTGGTTTTGTGTTTTTGAATTATATTCATTTTGCCTTCTTTCGTTTCCCCCTCCGCGGGGGGGGGGGGGGGGGGGGGGGGGGGGGGTTGGCGTCCGGTTCGTCATTGATACCATAGCCCCTGTTGAACTGGCAAGCTGGTTTCATAACAAGTGGATGGTAAAGTTTCTGCCTTCGCCATAGCTGTTACCTGGCTCACGGGCCTCCGCTTGACTGCTCTCCCGTAAACTCTTGCGAATTACGTCAGCTTCTGGCAGTCGCCTAAGCTCAGCTCGCGAACGGTAAGGATTCCATTAAAGGCATTTCTTGAACTGGATGATGTAGCGGATACCAACTCCGAGGATGTGAATTAAACGAATAAAGCACTCCAAACAAACCGCCACCAAACACGCAAAATCCGAAAACCGCGTGATAAAGTTGTAATATTGGGCAACAGCGCGATGGTTTCTTAACCGTAAACCGCCACACAAATTCCACTGTCACCGCTAACCGACACTCAGAATTGGCTAAAACCGCCAAACCGCCAGAGTATAATAGACCCTCACTTAAAGGCCCTTTCCTGTGCTTTTTGTTTCGGACAGGAATTGACCTCTGAAGATTTCAATAAGTACCCTATGTACACAATCTTGGTGCGACTCACGTAAGGTTGCGGCAACGTTTTGACTTTACGTTTTGCTGGCATTCAAAACAAGCCTTGGTCCTCTGATATACTTCATTTACTGATCAGAGAACATCGCGCTCAGCAATGTGGTCAGGGTAAAATTGGTGGCATTTACTCGATATATGTGGGTTCATTTGTTTTTTACTTCTGCTTCGAGAGGTTTTAGAGAGGTTTTATAGTCAGGTCTTCCTCCCTCCTGAAAAACTGTACAAAATTCCAATACCAAATTCCTAATGGATCGATGTCGAAAATGTTTCTAATTAGTAGCAACGGCCGTGTCAGTTTTGTCAGTTCCGAGTGAAACTCTCAAGTGTCATTCTCTCCTGAGATAAAGTTATTTTGATTTCTTTGTTTTTAATTGAACACACATCTATATCAATATCTTAATCCCTTGTTAGGGCCCTAAATTTTTAGTCTAAGGTAAATTTCACCGATCAAGGTTTCGGAAGAAGGAGAATTCAGTTTCGAAGGCGTAGCCTTGCAAAGGCTAGTTTTACTCAGTTCTCGGTCTGAAGAAAGAAGCTTTTGTACTCAGTGTTCTGCGAAATGCTGCACAAATAATCACTAAAAACTGGTAGTGAAACTGTGTTTTCTTAATTAGAAACTCGGGCAAATTATGCATATTGGCACTAGAAATAGAGCCATTTTTTTTCTACTATCATGCTTTTTTATGGTCGTGTCAACTTTTATGTAGTATGTAGCCTGCGAGCAAGCTCTCCTTTTTGGGCAAGCGAAGTGAGCCTCGCGAGAACGCGCGAGCAGGGGCCGAGGAAAGGAGAGCTTGCAACGATCTCTCATAAATTTTCATTTCCACCCCAGAAACCCCGGGACTCCACAAAGCGTGAAAACTGTCACCGCAGACGTGCCGCAGATTAGAAAAGTGACAACGGCCTGTAGAGTAAGTTTAGACAGTCGAGGGCGTCTAGAATTATTTATTTATAAATCGCTTTCACAACAGCATCAAAGCAATGTTTTAATCACTGATATGTTTTTTTTTCACGGGGACATCGAACTTCAACGTGTACACTCGAATAAGAACTCACTACTTTGATTCTTGTTTCGTTTACATTTGAAAAGTCGTCCATACTGCATTGTAGAAGACTACTCCCCATCGCAATCACCAACAAAAACATCAGATATTTGTTCGTCTGGAACTGGAGAATAGCGTTTTTCTGCACTGGTTCTCTTAAGTTTTACTCCAGTTGCTTCCAACTCTTTCTCTTTTCCTTCTTTACGGTCAAGTACATGTTTCTGAATTTTTCTACCCAGTAGAATTCAATGGAGCGAAGAAACCGACGGTGGAAGACAGCGCTTGACTCACTCTTCACTTTCACGCTCCCGGTTTTCAGTACCAAACAAGGCGCTTGACACAAACGAATACAACTGATGAAGGGTTTTCATTTTCCTTCCACAAGAACTACAAACTCGGTCCGACTTATCCTCGGCTCGTAATATTCTCTTTGCGAGAATTACATCAAACGAGCCCGTCTACTTTGAGGGCTGAAACAAGTTCTCGGTACCAATCTGATCCCCCTGAGAACCAAATTTGACACACAGACGAAGCGGGTGCCCGCTTGGCCTGTTATCAATCAACTTTGATTTCGGGAACGTCATTTTTCAGCCAATGGTATTTCCCTTCGTCTGGGCGAAGTACAAATGAAATTTTATGAGAGATCGTTGTAAGCTCTCCTTTCCTTTGCCCCCTCGCGGCTTCGCCGCTCGCTCGCGCGTTCTCGCGAGACTCGCTTCACTCGCCGAAATAGGAGAGCTTGCTGGCAGGCTATGTAGCATGAATATCAACATTTGAATATTTCCACATGAAAAGGAAAAATAAAACAAACAAAAGGGATAAAGTCTCTTGTTTACTGAATCATCCTTATGCGACCATAGAAAGGTGATCCCGTTGAAATAAATAGCGTCGTAAATAAAGTCAGAAGCAATGAGTTAGTTTGACTAAAGATAAGAAATATATATCTAGCCGGAGTTTTGAAATGGACCTCTTCCGTCAATCTAAAAGAGTGTTCCTCGCTCTTTGGTTTTCCCCTTTCTTTCCCCTGACTGGTGTGATTTTCGAGCTGGTTGGGAGCAAAAAACCTGCCCTTGGACCCTTTTTCACTCAAATAACTGCAAATTTCGTCAGGTTCATTTTCGTAAAAACGAATAGATAAATACATTATAAAGCTATGGATAAATACCTCCTTCATCACCTCCACCTCCACCTTGGCATTTGTAGGCGGGAATAAGACAGAGTAATGCCAATATAAACCGTTCGGAAGAAATAATCACCTCTGATTAACCAAGGGAATGGAAAAAAAAAAAGAAAACAAAATAAAGAGGACATTTCAAAGGCGCACCTGAAACGTGACCATGTTGGTTTCTACCTCATTTTAACGCGCAATGCTGTTAAGGAAGGTCGACGTTCAATAATTCATTAACTTTACAATAGTTCAAGGGTTACCATTAACGATAGACGTCAAAGTTATTGTTCTTGTTATGTTATCGGTGTTGTTAATAATTAATTGATTGATAATATTCCCTCCTGATCCGTGACATTGGGTGGGATGTAATTTAGTTAGATTACAGTCATTACTTGATCTTCTAAATTAAGGTCAATTTTATCGTACCAAAACAACAATGCCATTAGAATGATGTTTACTAGTCAGCACAGCGCTTATTAATTAAACACTAGGGTTTGTTTTTAGAAACGGTAAACTACGACACTCTATAATCATGATAATTAAATATTCTAAAGACGTTTCTTTCAAAAAGCTAAGGTATAACCTTTTTTATGAAAAATCATGAGTGAAAGCAAATACACAAGCAAGACTATTCCAAATAAGAAAGTTAGTTTTGTTTGGTTTTGTTGGGCCGATTTGTCAACTGTATTTCGTAATCTCATCTGGAAAGTTCTGGCTTATTTTTCCCAGCAAAGGTGCCGATGAAATAAAGTAAAATAAACTTTTTATAACAAAAAAACAATTCTACTAATTCGTGATAAATATTTAAAACGACACCAAATAAAAGAAAACAAAAGAAGAAACGTCCAGCGTCTTTTATTTCAGTGCTTTAGGCTCTTTTGACATGATATATAAAAAAATTGAGAGGGTTTCATGAAGTAACAGGTGACAGCGTAGTGTTTGTCAAGTGGTGGCATAAATAACTGAGTTCGTAAACAATACCAAATTGTCTCTTCAGTCAAGCGTATTAATAGGGACAATTATTCAATTTCCAACCTCGGATAAGGCATTTCTAGAGTTCTGATCGGTTCACTCTATCTCGGTTATCAGCTCATGTACCTTAGTATGACCTTATATAGAAAACAACGAAATTTTTCTCGGACAAAGCGGCAAAGTAGATTTCGCGAGCTTTCTACCGACGAAACAACAGAAAAAAACACAAAACAAAAACAGAAAATGCCATACCGGCAGCGACAAAAAAAGCCAAACTTTGCTTTGAAATTATTTCATGAAATTATTTCATTTCATATTTCATGACGGCCCCACTGAAAACCACCTTTCAGTCATGATCAGTGGTTTTGAGAATTAAATTTGTGTTGTTACAAGCCCAAGTCGACTGTTTTGGTTCCCTCCGGTTATTCTTTTGTTGCCCTTGAAGCGAAAGCCTAGATATATAACAAAACACTTAATGTCAGGTCCCTCGGGAAACCAGTTAGTTTTGTTTACCCTCGAGTCCTGATGTTTCCCTCGACTTCGTCTCGGGAAATATCAGGACTCTCGGGAAAACAAAACTAACTATTTCCCTCGGGATCTGACATTAAGTTTATATTATCCATGCACTGGGGTTAACCCTTTGATGGACAATAGCATCCTACTAGGGAGGGGGTAGCAATGCCCCTGGGAGCTTCGCGCTAATGAGCCCCATCACCATAATAAAATTTAAGGTTTTGAGTTCTGGTTTTGAGTTCAATGCTAATTAATTTCGGCGGAGTACAATGCCGGATAACTGCAAAGTGGACACAACTTAGCCTCTGTGGAGGGTGCACAAGTATGTCGACTTCGCCTATCTTTTGTTAAACACATTATACGGCCAGTCATGAATTAAGCTTCAGTATCGGTCACGTAAACTTAGGGACTTGTCAGAAATTAGCAGGGGGGAGGAGCGGGGGTGGAAACAGAGGGAGGGTCACAACTTTTTGAGACTGCATAAAAGGGAGGGGTCATGAAAAATGGGCCGTTAAAAGGGGGAGGGTTATGCAAACATGTGTCCGTGATCGTGTAGAGGTTCACCCACAGAAGAAAAAAAGAAGTTCTTTATTTTGTATAAAAAACCTGGGAGAAATAGGAGAGTTGAGTGATCAGCTGTCAGAATCAGAGTCGGACTCTTAATGCAAGCAATCAAACAAGGAAAAAGGAAACAAACGAACAAACACAACGAAACAACTAAAAAAAGACCGTCTTGTTTCCAGCCAGACTAACTGAACTGGCGACCTTCCGCGTGTTGGGCGGACGTGATAAATTTACCACTACACTACGGAAACTGCTGTGGAAATACTGAACCAATTACTTCTTTAACTAATATCGAACATTACCAGCTAAGTACCGACTGTGAGTTAATCCTTGTATGCCCAGTGCTCAAAGAAAAGTTTGTAACGAAATTCAGGAAAGTAAGTACAGCACTAGGCTGTCACAGCCGTTCATTAAAAATGGTGGTGTAGCAGACAAGTATAGTACCACTGCATGAGAATATTTTCATCCATTCAGAAACAAGTGCATAACGATTGCTGTGCATGAACTGTTCGGCTTCAGGGTTCTCCAAACCGGAGCTTAGAAACAACAACAACAACAACAACAACAACAACAAAGGTAGAAAACGTTTTCTTCTAAAGTGTCTGCATCTAACTGCAAATGAAAGCTTGGTCTTTAAGGCAAAGTTTGAAAGCTCTTGATTATGTGGAGAGTGATTATTAGGTACGTAAAAACAAAGAAAAAGGGAAAATCAGGTGTATTGCAAAACACTGACAAAAATAGACACTGAGGCTTGTGGCTAAGGCTACCAGTGGTAGCCTTAGCCACAAGCCGTTGGCAACTTTCTGGCAACTTTTTCGATTTGAATCAACTCTCTGGCAACTTTTGTAAGCCTTGTTCCTTTTAAGAAAATTTCAGTTGCATAATGTTATAGATAACATTTTATAACGAGCAAATTAAACCTTAACGGCAACAACACCGAAACTGAACAGAGCCTGCTCAAGTAAGGTTGAATGCAATTTTTCCATGATATCAAGAGAAAGACTATGAGAAAAACATTGTTATAGGGGAGACTGAAATTGTTCTGTTTGCCTTTGACAATATTTGTCTTTGTGAAATGATTAGTACTGTGATTTTCAGGAAAACGAAAGACATGACTTAGCTATACATTTGAATGTCACCCGCAGTAGTTGCGTTCCAGAAAAAAAAATAGAAAAAAATAAAAGGGAGTAGCTTTAAATTGCATTATTGTACTTTACCAGCGGCACTTGTCATGTAAAAGTGTTTGTTTTTAGGAACGATAAACCACGGGGACACTCTATGTAATCATGTTAATTTAATATTCTAAACACGCTTCTGAAAGCTAAGTTATAAACTTTCTATAAAAGAGCATGTGTAAAAGCAGTATACTCAAGCTAAAACATTTCAAATAAGAAAGTTTTTTGGTTTGATTTTTTTGCCCCGATTTGTCAACTGTATGGTTCTTGATCTCATCTAGAAAATTGTCATTCAACTTATTTTTTCTAATAAGGGTGCTAATAAAATAAAGAAAAATAAACTATTTATTATAAAAAATAATTCGAATACATCATAATAAATAATTAAAACGACGCCGAATAAAAGGAAAGAAAAGATGAAATGTCCAGCATCTTTTGTTTGAGTACTTGAGGCTCTTTCCACATGATATAAAGATAAATGGAGAGGAAATCGCGAAGTAAGAGGTCATGGCGTAGTGCCCGGCGTAGTGCTTCTGGTGCTTGCCGACTGGTGGCATAAATGATCGAGTTACCGCATTGTCTCTTCACCCAAGTGTGTAAATGGGGACATGGCCATATCCTAGGGATAACCCTTTGGTTTGGAGGACAAGAGCATCCTGCAAGGAAAGGAGTAGCAATGCCCCAGGGGGCTTCACTCCACCCCTTCGGCCTAATGAGCCCCGAAAACTTAATAAAATTTAACCCTCAGACACGAGTATTGATAATTTTCTGCGCTTGGCACGTAAAATAACACATGGATAAGTATACTTTGCATCGCTTTATCCGCAAGATACATTTTCATTGTTGAGACAAGTTGAAAAAAAGAACATGATGTCACATCTCGAAACCATAGTAACTGACCATCACTAAACTAGTCTTGATCGGGCTGATCTTAGCCCGAGTAATCTTAAATGTCTCACTACTAAAATCGCTAACCCCGCTCAAAGCCTTCCGTCGTGTCTACCTGGTACAGACCACCACAATTATCTCCTGACCTCTTTTCAGTCTTTGAAAGAATTATTGACAAAATTGACGCAGAAAACCTGGAGCTATATCTTATGGGTGACTTAAATTGTAATTTATTATCTAAGGTTGTCAGTAACAACTCTTCTTACGTTTTAAATATCATCGATATTTATGATCTGACTCAACTTATTTTAGAAATAACTCGAGTCACGCAAGATTTCAGTACCCTGATCAATTTATGCCTAACAAATTCCTCAGATAAGATCGATATCAAAGTCAGGTGTTATTAATATTGGTATAAGTGATCACTCTGCTAGTATCGACCTATATAATTCTGTTATTCCTACCGTAGCCCAAATATCCGAAAAAATGAACTATGACCAAACATATCACTATCTGAATGAAAATGGTTTATTAAACAGCGGCCAACACTGGAGAGAAACGATAGCTGGTGTGTCAGTATTGATAGAGGTCTTCCTAATGGTGTAGTCGTTGTTGATTTGAAGGCCTTCGACTCTATTGACCACGAGATAATTCTTAATAAACTTAAAAAGTACGGCGTTGATCAAGACGCCCTGGAATGGTTTAAATCTTACCTAACTAACGGGAAGCAAAGGTAATGTAAACAATCATCTATCTAGCGCGAGCCCTCTAAATTGTGGCGTACCTCAAAGGTCAATAATCGGTCCTCTTCTTTTCTTGATCTATGTAAATGATCTACCGAATTGTTTGAATGCGGGATCTCCTAGAATGTATGCCAACGACACTAATGTCACATTTTCTGCAGCTACTATACCTGACCTTGTTCCCAAATCAATAGTGACCTGAAATATATCTCAATATCGCCAAAACAGAGTTTATGGTTATTAGCTCCAGGCATACACTACAGTCCCTAAATGACTACACAATGAACATTCATATAGACGGCGTCAAAACAAACCGAAAAAAATCAAAGCAGATCTCTCGGACTTACCATTAATGAAAATCTCTCGTGGAAGACCCACATTCATGACATCTTTCAACAAGTATCCTCTGATATCCGTGCTCTTAAGTGGGTTAGTCAATTTGTTTCAATGCGAACAGCAATTAAAATATACAGTGGTCTTATCGAGTCACACGTCGATTATTGCAGCGCTGTATGGGATGTTGCAAGGTCGCAACAAGTTAGCCTCATAAAGGGTACACAAGAATGCTGACTTTGCCCATCTTTCCTTACAAAAACACATTACACGGCCAGTCATGAATCAAGCTTCAGTATCTCACTAAATGCGAGTACCCGTTTTGCTGTCATGGAAAGAAGACGTGAAGTATGGAGAAAAAGCAACCAAACAAACAAACAGGAAAAAATAAAACAAACGAAAGGAAAAACAAAGAAAAAACAACTAAAGCTTTGTTTCCGGCCAGAATTGAACTGGTGACCTTCCGCGTGTGGGGCGGACGTGATAACCACTACACTACGGAAACCACTGTTAACAAATTCTCTACTGTTTATTTGTTTTATTTGATTTGAATCTATGTAAGATAAAACAGGGGCCGGATGAATAAGGATATATAAGGCTAGCGAGGTATTGCGCAAATTTGCGAAGGAAAAACATATTTCACAAAGCGTCAAAATAACAATAGGAAGATTTGCGTGGCGGTAATAATGGACCGAGTAATGTAGCCTCAAGAATAGACCATTTTTCAATGTTCAGTTACAGTGGAACCCCGTTAATGCGACCACCGTTGGGCCATAAAATCCTGGCCGTAATAACGAGGTTGTCGCATTAGCGGGGTCTTCAAAATAATAAAATGACTCAATGGTTTTTACGTTTGGTTTGAAAGAATATGGCCGTAATAACGAGGTGGTCTTATAAACGGGGTGGTCGTAAGGCGGGGTTCCACTGTAGTAACCTAGCCTTCAATTGAGCGTGAGGCCGAGGTTGACCTTGTTCTGATACAAACCTCTTTTGTCTTCTTATTCTTATGGAAATTAGACTTGCAAAATACAACTTTGCATAAGAACAACAAGGTCTCGAAATAATACATCACTCTCCTAAGATGCGCCATTTTCAAGCACACAATGTACACGTATTTTTCAAACCAAAAAAAAAATGGTTCCCATTCACCAAATTTCAAACTTAAGACTTATTCCGTTAAGGAAAAGCCCGGCAATCTTTGATCCGTTCGTCGAGCGTGAAAATGTAAAAGGCGGTTAAAAATGTTCTGAATATCACTTTTAAAATTGGGCTTCACACTAAAAAATATCGATTTTTCCGTATTTTTGAGTTTACAAAGATATTTCTTACACTTGCTTGATTTCCTTCCTTTTAGCAGAGCGTCCGCGCCCGCGAAGCTCGCGCAACGGACCCCTATACGTAAAAGAAAATGAACCCTATCGATCCAAAAAATAAGAAGTCCAAATCAAAGCTGGTCATAACGACGTATATATATATTACTTTTTCAGAACAATATTTCGGCTGTCCATACATGACAAAATCACACAATCACACACGAGTTTCGCGGCACTGACAAGACTACCACAACTACGCATAATCTTCTGACGTTTAACACAAGCCAAAGATCATCGAATAACTTGGGAAAAACTCAGCCTATTGGCAGATACACACCCCTGGACTTTTCTCTTACACTCGTCTTATTCAAGTTCCCAGATTTAGATTTACACGGTCGGCAGAGCAACGTAGATCCTGACTTCACACCAGAAAAAAAACTAAGTCTTACATGGCCTGGGGCGAAGTTCACCGGCAATTTTGCTCTCGCCTAATTCATTTGACTCCTAAGAGCCTGTTCCCGACGCCAAAAACTTAGTGTTCACCTTAGAAAAGCGAAAAATATCGTATCTTTCTGTCTTCTTGTGGCTTAAATCATACAAAGTGCTTATTTATTTGTTACTTTTCATGTAAAGCACAAGAAAATGCCATTTTTCGTGTTTTTAACCAGATTTCTAATTCTTGCTAAAAACCAAAATGGCAGCCATTATTGGTGACGTCAAAGGCCTCCAGCAGTGCCACAAACCCTAAACTATACCTCACCTTGTTAAGAAGGATCAAAGGTTTTCCACTAAAGGTAAAATCGTTTCAAAATACTGCAACATATCAAAAACTCCGGGGAGGGGTTCCATCCACCCTCCCCCACACCCCCCTTGTATCACAGTAGGGCTATGAATTTGCGTGTACGTCCGAGGGATAAGATACCGATTATTCCTCGAACTTTACCCTTGTTATATACGGTAGTTTCCGTGGTGTAGTGGTTATCACGTCCGCCTAACACGCGGAAGGTCGCCAGTTCAAATCTGGCTGGAAACATTTTACTTTTTTCTTTCCTTGAAACAAATAAGCGGAGAAAGTAGTTCACTTACGGTGAGAGCATGAGTTTAGACTAAAGAAAGTTAAATTTTTATGTAATATAGTTGAATAACTTACTTTGAAGTAGTCTTTTGTCGTTTGTAGTCATTTCTGGCGATCGACTTCTGAAAAAAAACAAAGCATATTTCCAGGCTTTCTACAAGAAAAGTACGGGAAGAAATGGCCAGAAACGACGAAAGAATGCCTCACTGTAACTTTTATTTGGTGGAAACCCATGTTTCTTTAGCCCTTGGTGAGAGCCGAACTAAGAGAGACCAGGAGCCAAGAAAAGACAAATGGTATTTCGCTATTGAAGTCTGGGCTTGTGCATGGACTATAGAAAACATGCATAAGGCTTCAGCTAAATTAAAGTTAAATTTATACTTAATATGTAACGTGAGCGTGGTCAAAAAATTACGCTAGAGAAGATTTGAAAGATAAATTTTAAGTACAACCTTATTTCGGAATGCGATCTATCAAACGCACCCTTCATATCAAACGTCAGGGTTAAAATTAAAAAAAAAAAAAAAGGTTTTCATACATTTATCTAAATCCGAGAACCAATAGAATCTCCCCGGCGGGGAATCGAACCCCGGTATCCCGCGTGACAGGCGGGGATACTCACCACTATACTACCGAGGAATTGAGTGCGTTGGAATTAGGCTTAATGAGCTATATAATGGGGAAACGCCCCATCTCATTTTAAAGTGAACTATGTCTTAACTATGACCGCGAAACTTACCCCTTTTTCCCATAATGTGGGAACAATTTACCGCAGATGTTTGACAGGAAACTTTTACCACTACACTTTAACTATAAGTTTCTGTCTTCGAGTTTCGATGATCAGAATGAAAAAGAATTGAAACTTAAACATTTTGTATAACAGTCATAGTCTCTTGTTTAACTCCTGAATTATCAGAAATGACCCAAAACAAATGACACTTTCGTTTAGCTTTGATATAATCATTTGATATCCTTTTTTTAGAGTTTCAGATATGAACAAAGATAACTGAGAATACTGAGTTGTTAATTCCTATTCAGACCGGGCTTGTCTTGTTTTGCTCCCTGCGACTCGGGGATGGAGGGAGGGAGGGGGGGGGGGG
>CALNXI010002237.1:0-14184 GCA_942486025.1 Porites evermanni | reverse complement strand
TAAAAAACCTACCGACTCTCCGCAATGATTCTTCATTCGCAGTTCAATTTAGCATTTCAGTTTTGAAGACAAGGACAATTTTGCTTAATTTGGCAATTTTGTTTAAGATAAAGATTAAGCTTATCGAAATGTTTGAACTAAACGAAAGAATGCCGGGGATGCGATCCGCTGAATATTAAGCGACAATCCCGCTAAAATTTTTCATAATTAATATTTACCCGGTTTAAATTAATTAGCCGGTTTTCGGGTAGTGAGTGACGTCACTGGACGGCATTAACGGCCGGTCGATTCAGACGTTGTTGAGAGGAGTAAACGACTCGAATCAATCGGATGAATTTCAGGCTAAACTGGCCCTAGCTTGAACGGTTTTGGAGTTATTCTGCTTTTAGCGAGGAAGGGCCTCCCCCTCGCTGACAGCCACCCCCTGTCTGAATAGGTTTAACACGCATGCCATGGGGACTCCTATGTTAACATGTTAACTCTTCTACTCTGCAGACGTGCTTTTAGAACACGTTTTAAAAAGTGACCTTTACAGCCTCCTGGTTACCAAATTGGCCTACTAGCTAGCGTTTGATGAGGTCAAACTCTGACTCCTTGTGCAAGCGACCAACCTAACCTTAAAGGTCAAGGTGTTTTTGAAGCCCTCCGTCTGTTTCTCAACTAAAAACACAATCATCGATTTCACTAATTCCAGGAATCCCAATGTTTGAGTCAACCTGGCTCAATCGCTTTTGCATTTCTGCAACACTCGCTCCGCATCCCTTTACCCCACCGTCAATTTCCAACGCTCTCTTCAGGTTAGAAGCTAAAAGAATGTCGGTCTTCTATGTCTCTGCTAAATAGTGTTTTTCGGCATCTTCTTTGTCATTGTCTTTCGATTCCACATATCTTTTTCATGTTAAAGCTCGCTGGAGTCATAGCCGAGTACCTTTTGCCACTGTCGTTTCCCATGCTGAGAAGCCCAGTCAGAAGAAAAACTTCCGTGCTCAAATTTCATCTACTGAAAATGTCTTAATACGAGACGCCATCTTGGCTCCGGTCGCAAAACAGTGAATAGCCAAGGATATCCGAGTTACGGGAGCCAGTCAAAATGCGCGAAAATTGCTATTCACTAATTTGCTAAATACTAATGTTAGTTGCACTAATGCTGATAGCCTTCCTTGCGTTGCGCAAGCGGAATCTTTTGGGTCGTTCAAGGCTCTTTAAAATTTACTAACTAGTCGCGCGCGCAGCGCGCCTTTCGCGTGGATTGCACAGCCAGGCGAAAACTCGAGTTGGAAATATTTCATATATCTCTTGGATGTCCGCAGTTGGCGTCATCCAGTATGACGTCAAGGTGCATTTTAGGGTTACCAGGGAACACAACTTCAAGTACGAATGATCGCAAATTTCATGCTGCACTATGATGCTTTATTTATTCTGTCAAACGATGTCACTATCGGTGAATCTCAACCAGTTTCACAGGCAAATGAAAGACAACAGCAAACACAAAAACGTTCTAATCAACAAGTGGCTGGAAATCCTCGCCGAGGGAGATTTACCACCGAAGGAAACTCCACCGCAGCGAGAAGAGCGGTCCGTTCTTTTGACAGTTTTGCGGCAGTTTGGGGGATCAAGAAATGCTTTTGTCGATAAATTTCGATGGCAAAAGTATTTTTCAGAGAATATTGAAGCAATATGGAGCAGTAGCTTCAAATAAATAAATAAAGGACGAAAATCGAGATAAAAGAACATGTATCACTGAGTCTCACTTCGCAGACGATCTTACGGCTTAGGTCGAGGGATATGTTTGTTCGTCGGAAGTGCCTTTCAGTTTGGCTTTTACCGTCAAAATTTTGCTTTGCGCGTGCCATGACACATCGCTCGGGCCGTTGAACCCGATAGTGATTGTTTTTTTTCTTTTTTTGGAAATAACGCAAACAAGCTTCAAAATAGGCGATTAAGCTAATTTTTGATCGAATGTATTTTTACATTCATGATAAATAAAGCTCTGCCAGCTTCTAACAGGGTATGTCAGACAGAGTTTCACAGGAAAATGCTCTAAATATAGTAAACTTTCAGTGACAAAAACACGGTTGGTAACGTGGCGTAGTGGTCTAGGAATGGACCTTATGTACTGATGGTCCCATGTTCGACTCTCGCTGAAGCAATTTTTATTAGTCACATTTTTTTTCCCTTTTGCTTTCTCTTCTGGCCCGTTATCAGCGTCGCCAGGTCACTGCGATAAACGTATTTCTAGTTATACCCATATTTGTGTAGTTATAGGTAGGTATAGTTCTATCTAGCCTTGCGGTGAAAACTCTAGCTTCTTATTGTAACGTTGTACGAAAAGGCGTCTCTTTCAAATGTTGATTACAGACAAACAATATTATTGCTTGATGAAATATGTAGCAAGCGATTGTTAATTGTAACTTGCCCTTGCATGATATATAGCTCGTTGTCGAAACAATTACTGACTTTCCTTTTATCTTCCCCGTAATCCCTTATCCAACTTATTCGATGAATTTTATTTTTTAGAAGCAAATAAAAAAAATTGTTACTAATATCGTAAAAATCTCCAGTTTAATTATTTTAGAGGAACACATTACTAACGAAGACCAACTTTTCGCTAAGCTCAAGTATAAATTAAAGATAAATCCTAAGAGCGATAATTAGCTACATCTAACACATTCGTACCTCAAACCTACAAAATACAAATTCACTGAATAAACCAGGGAAGTGAAAAGACGGATATAAATTCAAGTGCTGCCTCACATACTATGTTAAGTATCGTAAAGGGTATGTAAAGGTTCACCGTTTCGCGTGAGTCGCGGGGACGTACATTTAAATTCACAGCTGCACATGAGCAGAATGCACAGAATAGTTTTTGAAAGTTGCCGTATCTCATTGACTTGCCTGATGTATGACTCTTGTCCTTGGAAAAAAAAAATAAACCATATTCGATTTTGAATATCGTGGAAATCTCTTTTTAATAATTTTCACCATTTTTTAGTGGAATAAATTACGCAACTATTAGAATTTTGTGAGACAAGGCTTGATTTTTAGCATAGATGAATGCCATTTGTTAATTGTCGTTTACAGTGATTTTTAACGGATATTGAGAAGCCCAGTCAGAAGAAAAACTTCCGTGCTCAAATTTCATCTACTGAAAATGTCTTAATACGAGACGCCATCTTGGCTCCGGTCGCAAAACAGTGAATAGCCAAGGATATCCGAGTTACGGGAGCCAATCAAAACGCGCGAAAATTGCTATTCACTAATTTGCTAAATACTAATGTTAGTTGCACTAATGCTGATAGCCTTCCTTGCGTTGCGCACGCGGAATCTTTTGGGTCGTTCAAGGCTCTTTAAAATTTACTAACTAGTCGCGCGCTCAGCGCGCCTATCGCGTGGATTGCACAGCCAGGCGAAAACTCGAGTTGGAAATGTTTCTATATATCTCTTGGATGTCCGCAGTTGGCGTCATCCAGTATGACGTCAAGTTGCATTTCAGGGTTACCAGGGAACACGACTTCAAGTACGAATGATCGCAAATTTCATGCTGCACTATGATACTTTATTCATTCTGTCAAATGATGTCACTATCGGTGAATCGCAACCAGTTTCACAGGCAAATGAAAGAGAACAGCAAACACAAAAACGTTCTAATCAACAAGTGGCTGGAAATCCTCGCCGAGGGAGATTTACCACCGAAGGAAACTCCACTCCAGCGAGAAGAACGGTCCGTTCTTTTGACAGTTGTTGCGGCCGTTTGTGTGATCAAAAAATGCTTTTGTCGATAAGGTTCGACGATGGCAAAAGTATTTTTCAGAGAATATTGAAGCAATATGGGGCAGTAGCTTCAAATAAATAAATAAAGGACGAAAATTGAGATAAAAGAACATGTGTCACTGAGTCTCACTTAGCAGACGATCTTACGGCTTAGGTCGAGGGATATGTTTGTTAGTCGGAAGTGCCTTTCAGTTTGGCTTTGATCGTCAAAATCTTGCTTTGCGCAAGCCATGACACATCGCTCGGGCCGTTGAACCCGATGGTGAATGTTTTTTGTTTTTTTTTTTTTTTTTGGAAATAATGCAAACAAGCTTCAAAATAGGCGATTAAGCTAATTTTTGATCAAATGTATTTTTAAATTCATGATAAATAAAGCTCCGCCAGCTTCTAACAGGGTATGTCAGGCAGAGTTTCACAGGAAAATGCTCAAATATAATAAACTATCGGTGAGGAAAACACGTTTGGTAACGTGGCGTAGTGGTCTAGGAATCTACCTTATGTGCTGATGGTCCGATGTTCGACTCTCGCTGAAGCAATTTTTATTAGTTACATTTTTTCCCTTTTGCTCTTTCTTCTGGCCCGTTATCAGCGTCGCGAGGTCACTGCGATAAACGTATTTCTAGTTATAGCCATATTTGTGTAGTTATAGGTAGATATAGTTCTATCCAGTCTTGCGGTGAAAACTCTGGCTTCTTATTGTAACGTTCTACGAAAAGGCGTCTCTTTCAAATGTTGATTACAGACAAACAATATTATTGCTTGATGAAGTATGTAGCAAGCGATTGTTAAATGTAACTTGCCCTTGCATGATAAATAAATTGATAGCTCGATGCCGAAACAATTACTGTCTTTCCTTTTATCTTCCCCGTAATCCCTTATCTAACTTATTTGATGAATTTTATTTTTAGAAGCAAATATAAAAATATTGTTACTAATATCTTAAAAATCTCCAGTTTAATTATTTTAGAGGAACACAAGCTCAAGTATAAAAGATAATCCTAAGAGCGATAATTAGCTACATCTAACACATTCGTACCTCAAACCTACAAAATACAAATTCACTGAATAAACCAGGGAAGTGAAAAGACGGATATAAATTCAAGTGCTGCCTCACATACTATGTCAAGTATCGTAAAGGGTATGTAAAGGTTCATCGTTTTGCGTGAGTCGTGGGGACGTACATGTAAATTCACAGCTGCACATAAGCAGAATGCACAGAATAGTTTTTGAAAGTTGCCGTATCTCATTGACTTACCTGATGTATGACTCTTGTCCTTGTAAAAAAAAAATATAAACCATATTCGATTTTGAATATCGTGGAAATCTCCTTTTAATAATTTTCACCATTTTTTAGTGGAATAAATTACGCAACTATTAGAATTTTGTGAGACAAGGCTTGATTTTTAGCATAGATGAATGCCATTTGTTAATTGTCGTTTACAGTGATTTTTAACGGATATTTACCTAGTAAAAATTGCAAAAATTATAAAAATTGTCTACTGTTGTCATTTGCAAAATCAATTAACTCAACTTTAGTCATATTTAGTTTGTGCAAAAAACGTTTCACCAAACACCTAGCAGGGGCTTATTAGAGCGGTTTTCACTTGACTGTCGTAAAACCAAAACCAAAGTCAATACACTAGCCAACTAAAGGGCGTAGTAAAACCAAAACCAAAACCAAAACCAAAACCAATCCCTTTCGACAGTCAAGTGAGAACCGCTCTAAAAAGATCAAGTTTTGCTATCACTTAATTTAATGGATAGTTCACACAAACCGACTTGAAGTTACAAATCCCACGAAAGCTCTGTCGCAGCTTTGTTTGATTGGTTCGTTAGCCTTCATGGATTAACGTCTTTAAATAAAAAATCTTATATAATTTCCCGTCCAACTCGATTGGCGAATCTTAGATTTAGATGCAATTAAAACCATATTTCTGCTTATAATGGAGAAATCCTTCCATTAACGACGATCAGGACCTTGAAAAAGATTAATTTGCCGCCATTTGTGCTGTATTCATCAATACCTGCTAGAAAAGTAATCCTTGAAAGCACATAAAGCGAGTCATAGATTGTCGCCCCAACAGTTAGTTGTGCCATAGCTACAAAAAATAAACTTGATCAAGCCAAGCTAAAGAAAAGATATGAATTCAAGTTCAGCCTCAGACGCGGCGAGGACTGTTCATGGATGTGATCAGGCCATCTTGTAAGGATCTCTGGATCATACTACCCCGGAGGCCTACGCCTGGCTTGTCTTCATAACCGTCAACAGCATCATTATTTCTCCTATTACATTTGCTCTAAATGCCCTGATCATAATCGCTGTGAAAACCAAGCACCGAGTAAAAACCAAGTCTAATTTAGCGATCGCCTGTTTGTCCTCTACTGATGGGATAATGGGAGTGATTGGCCAACCTCTTTTTGTCTCTTGGGTGACCGCAGAACTGCAAGGAAACACCTCTAGTACGTACTGTATAAGAACACTGTTATCAAGAATCGCTTTAAGGGTATTAGGTATTGCATCACTCTCTCACTTGGCCATGATGAACGTAGAGAGGTATATTGCCATTAAACATCCCCTGCAGTACGAAACCATCGTCACCGAGAATCGCCTCACTTTTTTGTCCGTTCTCCTGTGGATTACAGTCATTCTATTAACAGTGCCTTTATCTTTCGCTGATAATAACCTTTATCTTACTGTTGACAATAGTACCATGTTTTTATGCATGGCCATTATCTTCTACTGTCAAATCGTGCTTTACTACGAAACACGTTGGCATCAAAAAGAAATCGCTGCCCAGCAAGTATCGTTGGAAGCCAGAGAGAAATTCTTAAAGGAGAAAAAAGCTTTTAAACTGACAACAACAGTACTTATCTTTTTAATACTGTGTTATTGACCTTTAATATTAGCACGAACGCTAATATCAAAGTCTGTCATCAAATCAGTCAATTTAGCATACATCGCCCTTTTTGCAGGCATAATTGTGGCAATTTTCAACTCGATCTTAAACCCAATTATATACTGTGTAAGAATAAGACAGTTTCGTGTTGCGTTTATTCAACTGGTGTTTAGGAAAAGCAATACGCAAGCTGAAAACATGGAAAAACGAGTTTTTGGAAGATTGAATCGGGTGATGCCGCATCAGGAGGTCTAGGCGGAAAAGAAAAAGAATAGAAAAAATAGAAAAGAGGTGCAACGATTTTCTACAGGAGTGTTGGATGTAGAATTTAAGCTTATTGTCCTAGAAGAACAGAGTATGGTTGTGATATTTTAATCAGTGTAATTCATTTTACATAGTTGATCGGTACTCATTGTAAACGACTGAATGTGCTTCAAATAGCGTCTTCAATGGATGTCAAAACATCGCGTTGTATTATACAGTTAATGTAAGTCAGTCTTTGGGAAACATCATGACTTGAGATAAAAAAAAAAAAAAAACAGCTGGTTTCCCGTGGGGCCTGATACTAAGGGCCAGTTATTTAAAGGGACACGGTCAGCTATGGGACCGCGCTGACCTTCACGCTACTTTTGTCAGTTTGAAAAGAGTTTATCTACATCTAGAAATGCGCTTCAATCTTGCCTGGTGTTTCATTCTATTCTCGATCTTTTATAGAAAACCTCTTGTTTAGCATAATTCATAGCAATTCATCCTATGACATTATTGGCCCCACTGGGATTTCGCCCAGAAAGCTAAATGCCGGGGAGGCACTCTACTAACTCGCGCATGTTTTAAGGAAAGCGACTTACAGTTGAAATATACAGTCAGTATGACAGAAAAAATCTCGATTTGCTTGAACAGGGGCCGCAAGGAATCGGTAAGTAATGATAGCGTTTCTATTGTTTGCACCCGCAAGTACGAAGCGGTTAGGATGACGTAAAGACAGAAAATCCCGAAGGGACCGCTTAGACTGGACTGCTTAGACCGGACCGGAAAAATCCCGAAGGGACCGAATCTAGTTTGGTCTGAGAACGCGATTTTATTGTTTGAAGACATAATTGTGTTAAAACACAGACAAACCCCAATTCCATTCAAAATCCATTTGAAATTGACAGAGGACCTGTTCAAGCATCAATAACCAGCAATTTAACTATTTATCGGAGTTCTTCACACTACATGTTCGAATGAACTTCATTTTGTCTACAGACATAACGCTTGAAAACTATTGCCAAGTAATGGAACATTCATAAAGAATTTTGAACACGGAAAACGTGTTTTCCACTTCGCCAGAATAAGGTAAAATTCCCTTTTCTACCTGTAAGGCAGATTTAATCTTAGTTTATAAGCATTGTTCTTCGAAGAGTGACAGTCAAAAGAGGAATTCAAAGCAGTTGTGTAAGGGAGACGAGCGAACACGCAAAAACAACCACTGAAAGAATGAAAGAAATTAGATAATTGAAAACTTATAGACTGGCAAAAAAGAGGAGAGAAAATTTTAATAATATTATTTTCTATATTTAATAATTAATGTTGAAGGCATAAATGTTGCCGTTCTCTCCAGTTAATACTGTTTGTGGAGGCCCTCGAGCAACACAATGAACTTCGCGGCCCAAATTATGTTATGTGAGGGAGAAAATACACCTATCTCAGTCCATACATAGCCTAGCCTCCCACGCAGGGGTTTTTAGGGGAGCTCGTATTTCTTCCCTCCCCCTTGTGGGGAGGGACGAAATACGGGTTCCCCTAAAACGCCTGCGTGGGAGGCTAAACATAGCCATGCACGTTTAACTTCCCATTTTTAGTGCTCCCAATCAAAACTTTCCAGTAGCAGAATCTCGTGCCTTTTGTTCTTATTTACACATGGCAGTTTAATACGTAAATACAATTGTACACGATATGTAGCTGAAGGCCATTTGCTCGTTCGATAGGATTAATGCGGATAGCACGTGAAGCTGTGCTACGTAGGTCTTCTTCCTAATTGAGCTGCTGTTCTAGACTTTCGAAAATCAAAAGTAGTTAATGAAAACCAAAGTAAGCTTATAAAACTAGAATAGAGATAGTCTTGTCGTCCTGACCGGTACCGACAGTCTTAGATGCTTGCTTGAGTTAGTTTCTCTTAGTGCAGCTTCTTTGGTGTCTGGCTGATCCTGCGAATATTTTTTAAGCAGCAGGGCCGGCTGACGGTATGCGAAGTGTCCGAGACAACGGTCATGTCAACGAACTCTCTCAGCATGTTTTCTGCGATGGCGCTTCTCTTCCTATTCGTTCCTCAGCTAGCTTCCGTTGTCTTGTGACCACCGTTTAAAGTTCTTTCGAAAGCCCTGTGACCACTTTACTCAAACGAGCAATTATCGTGATGGTTGATAACAAAGACTTTTCGGTGTAAGGTAAGAATGCTTCGAAGTGAGCAACTGGCTTATTCCCTTTATTGATTGACCAGAAAAAAGCAATTCTAGCAAGCTAAGAAAAAGGAACTGAAATTCTTTTGAAGTGTTGACTTAAGGATCGAGCAAACGAACAGATGGCTTTCGCAATCTGGTTCCTAGAGTCTGCGATACTCCTATCCAGCCGAACAGGTAATGGATGCTCTGGACAAATCCAAAACCTTACCCAATAATCCTATATACAGTTTGATTGCGCCTGGCTGGAGCTGTTTATGTACAACAGTTCTGTGCAAAATTAATGAAAGCGAAATTCGCCAAATTTCGTCTTTTGTTCTCGCGAAAACTCGATGAAAGTTCGCCACTGGCGAAATTTCGCCAGAATGAAAATTCGCATTGGCGAAATTTCGCGGGTGGGAATTTTCTTTGTCAATTGAAGCGATGATGGATGGGGTGTGATTAGACCCTTTGTTCTGATCGTTACCAGGTATTGCAAATCTAGCCAACAAGGTTATAGGGCGGTGTCAGGGTTAAGTAGGTATATTGAGGTATTTACCCCAGTAATTCTTCCTTCTCTCCCTGGTCATCAACCTCGGTCAGATCACGAGCAAAATCTTTTCAGGCAAGTACTTCCTTTGTTTGTATTCTCTTTAATTTCTTTTTTCTTAATACCACAAATCCTTGTACTAATTCTGGGTCACTCTTTCAGTTGCCGTCTGCACGATTTTCTTCGGCGTAATCTTAATACGCCCATTGCAAAACATTAAAGTTTAGAAGGCGATCTGCTCATAAAAAGGCATGTGATTGGAGAAAGAACGGTTTCGAAAACTAGGGAGTATGATTCATGTGTAGTGGAGGAATTCGCTCCCAGTGTTGATTTCAGTCGCACGTAAGGCTTTGGAGGTGAGATTTTGCATCTATTTAATACGGCTCTTAATAGAGGTCACCGTGAAATTTTTTATGTAATTCAAGAGCGTACCGTTTTCTTAATTATACCGAGTATAGAATTTGGCTCTCAAAGATAAAATTTAAACCCGTTTTCAGTAATCCTCGTCTCTATAACCTCTACGAACCACTGAGAACATCAGATTGAGAGGCGGAACATTACAAACGTCCGTGCAAGTGTTTCAAGCAAAAATCACCGTCGGCGTATTTTTCCTTCCCTTGGACAGTGTTTGGTTGTGTTTTTTTAGTCACAGACCGGAACTTCACGGAGGATGAGCCTTTTGCTTTTTGTGGCACTGGCAAGTTTTCTACCGCGAAAAAAGCTTAATCGTTTGCCAACTGCAGAACGTCCAGAACTTTGAATATTATAACTTATGCTTACCGTTTGTCATGGTTTGTGTTACTACGAGTGTATGACTCAATCACTGCCCGCAGGCAATTAAAGCAGCAACTTTTTAAGTCATCACAGAAATTTCCAAAAGGGTAAGCTAGTGTTCGATAATTATTTGTTAAACAACTTACTACTATGACGCGGGTACAGTAGCTTACAGTCTAAACCTAAAAGAGCGGACAGAGTACGTGCGCGCGTGAAAGCATTATTAATTGTTGCAAATGCCTCGATCTTTTGGGTCTGGCAACTAATCGCTTAGTCCATTCGCCACGTCTAGTCTTCGATGAAGGAAGATAAAGATTTACATGTGATTAAACAAGGATGTTTCATTTTATATTTATTCTGTATTTAGCACTTTTAGCTAACTGCAGAAATATTAGAAAGGAAAGGAAGCGAGACGTTCAAAACAAAATTATAAATTCTCTGGTGCTGATTATATTTTCGCAACTTCAGATCATGAGAAACTGCGCGGGCCCCATGTTGGCTCCTTAACTCCTAAGGCCAACACGGAATCTAACAGGAGGGCCTGTTTCCATTCAATTACGGACAGTTCCCATCCGGGTTTCCAAAGTATAAGGACCTTCCTCCGTCTAACTCTATTACAACTTCATAACGGCAGACCCTTGGCTCGTGCCGACCCTTGGCTCGTGTCCCTTTGGTATGTGTTTTCTGGGCTGAATTGTTCAAAGCTGGGTTTACCCAGGGTTATGCCAAATTTGAAACCAGATATGCAACGCGTATAAAGCGAATTCAGTTTCTTCTAATTAAGTGAACTTAATTTAGGAACAGAGAAAATTAACTGAGAAAATGCTTTTGAACAAAAGAAAAAGTAAGAAACCGTGATGAAAACTTAACGCTCTCTTAATGCTAATCGACCTTTTGAACAACTAAAACTAGGCAGAGGAGTTTTGACTGCATAAACTAATGTAAACGACGTTCTTCAACCATTTCTTTAGGTTATCGGCTGCCGACTCCGTCATTTCCGGCTCGCAGTACATAGCCATGATGGATGAATTCAGAGTCAGAAGTACCTGGCTAACTCTGGTGCTCATTAACCTATTTACTTTAGGTTGGTAACTATAATCAAAAATTAAATAGTTATTGACCAGACGAAGAGTAAAAGGAAAAAAAATACCTGCAAATAAAAAACTAAAAAAATTGCTGTAAAATCAGGTAGGAATCCTCATGATCAGCTCGGGATAGTTAAGTAATGAAATGTTCTTGTAGTAAAGAAAGCGTCATTCTTTGGACACATTTAGTAATGGAAAGAAATCGAGAAGGCTAGTTTCACAAGGAACAAAGTTGAGAAACCCTAGGGGTTGCCCCCAAGCTACAGTGATTAGCTGCAACTGCCGAATTAAAAAAAAAACGGTTTAGCTCAAACATTCTAACCACATTGCAATGCCAGGGAGACAACCAGTTAGTAATAAAAATTACACCCTGCGAGCAGAGTCTTCTTCGATCTTCGTAGATAACTTATCTAGGAAGATCGAAGGAGACTCTGCTCGCAGGGTCCACCATAAAAATCATTATTCATTCAAAATATTTGTCCGTTTCTGATTGGCTAAAATCCCATGCATAATTTATCATAACCAACTTCTGTCGACCAAATTTGGAAGAATTTTGCGTTATCTGAAAAATGACATCAACTGTGCAGCATGCCAAATGCCAGATTATTGAACAGATAACCGAGAAGACCTGGGGACGAGGTTGAGTTCTTTTGGTAGTGAGTACAAAATGGAGGAACCGCCATTTCAGTCGTTTCACAAGGAAGAAATAGGCGAACTATAAGCTAAAGTAATGGCTATTTGGAGAAGATTTGCAGTACTAAAAGACCGTTTATCTCTTAAACTTGCCGATAAACGTATTAACAGGCAACTGAAGATGAACTTAGTAGGGATGGAGGTAACCATGGTTTAGCTTGTTTTTAAGCTAGGAATAATTTTGAATGGACAATAAAACAATTATTGAATTCGGCTTTCGTACCATATGAAGAATTATTGAGATCTCTGAGGATGTTATCCGCCGAGGTCGATTAACATCCTCCGATATCTCCATAATTCTTCAGATGATACACATCCTCATCCAATAATTGTTAAATGACTGTCTTACATTCTTTTTTAGCTTGTGAGGAATTGTAGAACTAATAGGTAGATTGAAAGATGAATAGACAGACAGACAGACAGTGAAATTGGTTGATTGATTGATTGATTAATTGATTGAATGAAAACGGTAATTTCATAATGACAAAAACTCTTTACATCACACTCTTATTTTTAAAAACAGAAACAAATACTTTCATTGAAAGTACTATAAAAAAATTTACTTACCAAAAAAATCAGTTTTTTATAAATTAGTCCAACAGACAGAGAAACAGACAGATCATAGGATAGACTAACCGACCGAACGAGTGACAGATACATGGTAGATATATTGGTAGGATCAACTGATTGATTGATTAATTGGTTGATTTTGATTGACTAATCCTTTTATTTATCCACTTTCTTTAGTATCTTCTCAAGCTTTCTACAATGGCGCCACACAATATCAACAGCCGCTCTACATGGAAACAAAAGAATATGGTCCCCAACAACATTCCCAGCTTTACTACAATAACAACTACAATGGAGACCCAGAGCAAAATGAACTGCATCAATCGAGCACGCCTGAACCAGGGGGTCCTCAATTTATCTTCGCCCCACAATCAGATCCCAGACCGCCGCAGAAGGTGAATAATGGAAGTGATGCGTCTCAGTCGGATCTGCTTGTTACACCTAAAGGTACGTTTGCACTGCAAGATCCTACCTTGCTATGTTTCTAAACTACAATAACTAAGAGTGGAATTTACTCTTTAACTAACTGTAGATAAAATGATTTAGTATTTGACTTGAAAAAAAGATTAAGCCTGCAGGAACTACACCTGTTTTCTCGGAAAAGAAAAGGGGGAGTGCGTGTGAAATTGCAGAGTATCTTTATAGCGGTTTTTACGCTTAAAATATCCGCAAGTTCTAATTCATGTCAGTGTAGATCTAATGGCTAATATTTGTGATTAATATTTGTAACTGATTTTAGTCTCCTGTGCAGTATTTGCTTTTAGAGGACTGTTTATTTTGTCCATTAGGCTGCGTGCAAACGGGCGCAACATCTCCCAACGTTGTTGCGCCAACAATGCTGGGAGTTGTTGCATGCGTGTTGGCAGTGGTGTGCAAAAGGATGCAACAACTCCCATCAACGTTGGAACCTGCAGTGCATCGTGGGAAGGATACAACCCATAAGTCTTTGTAAACCGTTCGTAATGCGCGTGCGTGGCCCCAAAAATGTTGGAAGAGCTGTGCAAATGGAAACATTGTTGCGCTACGCTTAGGCGATCACGGAACAAAAGAAATGTTGGGAGTTGTTGTCTGAAAAGTTTGGCTGGGTGCAAACGGACGCAACATTGTTGACCAACAACTCCCAACATTGTTGGATGTTAAACGTTGCGTCCGTTTGCACACCCTGTTGCATGTTGTTGGATGTTGTTGCGTGTTGTTGCGCAAAGTTTGAAACCGGTCAAACTTTTCAGCCAACAACTCCAAACATTTCTTTTGTTCCGTGATCGCCGAAGCGTAGGGCAACAATGTTGGATCCGTTTGCATAGCTCTTCCAACATTGTTGGAGCTGCGCACGCTCATTACGCATGGTTTACAAAGACTTATGGGTTGTATCCTTCCCACGATGCACTGCAGGTCCCAACATTGTTGGGAGTTGTTGCATCCGTTTG
>CALNXI010002236.1:68776-76272 GCA_942486025.1 Porites evermanni | reverse complement strand
AAAACATTGTGCGCAGTGTAAAAAAAAAAAAAAAGATGGCTTACCGTCTTTGACTATTTTAATAGAATCTTTAATCTAATCTTTTGGCAATTATTTTAATAAAGGGTCATAAAGTTGATTTCTTGTGTCTTAAGAAACGTGTATGGTTTTATTGCTAGCAATTATTAGTCGCGCGTTTCAATTGATCCTTGTTAAGTTGTTAATTGTTTTTTTGGTGTGTTTTTATAATAATAAGTCAAGATGCTCCCTTGGGGTTTTTACTGCACAGCTAATTTGTATGCAACGGTGGGCTTGTGAACTCGCATAATTACCTGACTAACGGCGCGTGAAACGCTGAGACTTTAATAGTTTTTCATTTCCTCGAGATAGAACGGAGAAAAAAGAGAGTTTTCAGCTCCACTTTGTGTATATGTGTTTTGTTTATATATATCCGAGTTTTAGAGCTAAATAAGAAGACAAACTAAACTGAAATAAAGACTTTTCAACTCCACTTTGTGTATGTGTTTTGGTTTATATGTTTGAGTTTTAGCGCTAAATAAGATATATGGGAAGCCAATTCTCGCGTTGCTAGGTGATCGCTTCTCTTATTCCTATTTTCCTTTTAATAGACGGTCCGACAAACCGTGCTCAAGTTACTCCACGGGCAAGCCGAGGCAAGCCTATTGTTTCTATTGTAGTAGAGTGACGCTCATTAGTACACCTATACCGAATTAGTATGGCGGAAGTCAAAAAATTAGTATGCAGGAAGACACTTATACATATTAATAAAGGGAAGACAGGGGAAGACACCCACGAGGCTTATCTTTGCTGAAGCATAACTACTTATTTAGTAGTTAAATAAATTTATGGTAATTCGTGCAGGATAGAAGAAATTTGAACCGTTGAAAATTGGATCTACTGTGGGTTAAATAACGCACGAGACAAATTTGCCTGACATTCTGCTATCAGCTGCGATATTTTTAACTGAAGGTTCCCTTTTTTACTATTTTTTATATAGTTCCTATCAGTTTTAAAAAAGGCAGAGAAAAAGGAATTCAAGATTATAATGCCGAAAGCCAGCTTTAAAGGTATTTGGTATTTGACAACTCTTTTAATGAGAACAGAAGCAGATGTTTTGTAGCGGAGCGTCCGCGCGCGCGAAGCGCAGCGGAGCACAATACTTAAGGTCAGGGCGGGTAAAGGTTGGGCGATGAAACGAGCGCGTCCGAGCAAAAAGGTGTGATACAGTGGACTGGGATCAAATTATGGACTACAGTTCAAAGAGACGGCAAACGACAGCTAGTTGCGAAGATCAAGGGAATGTCAAGGGAATCTCAGGAAAATGAGTTACGAGTTTAAAGGGTTTCGTTAATAGATAGATAGAAAGATAGATAGCCTTTATTTTAAAACGATAAGTATTATTCATAAAAAAACAACTTCGCCGAGTTCCTTCTTGTGAAAAATACATCAACGACTGCCAAAGTTCGCAAAATAGATTTATCATAAGATGACAGCCATCTTCGCCTACCATCAAGTTTCTCGGATTTCGCCAGCAAAACGTGAACATCGTAACTAAAATTCAAACCATCCTCCTGGACTTCTTAGGAACACTTGTGTAAGTTAACCCATTATGTGGACTGAATAAACAAATTGCACTGTCACTCCTCTCTCCAACCATGCTCAAACAAAACTAGTCGAATGTGGCGTGTTTGTAACCAATCAATAAAAGCGTTTGCTTTTCTGTGCCGCACGTTCAGAGAATTTTGCAGTAAATCACAACTCAAACTTCTTCGTTTTTTGGATAGTAACAAGGTGTTCGTATGTCGAGTTTATATGAATGTCACGGGAAGTTTAGATAATGAGTGGCCCCTTGTTTGGACTGTTTATCTGCTATCAAGCCTCTTCTGTTATTCGAAGAGAGAACTGGTTTGTTTATTTGGTTTTTGGGGTATTTAGGAAAGCTTCGCCACTGAAATCACCGAAAGTGAAAATTAGATATGCAGGCATTTAACAGCAGAATACAGGAAAAGTTTCTGACCTCAATTACTCTCTTTACAGCTCCTCCCCCCTCGCTGTAGTTTTGCTGTTAAGTCAAGCGTAAGTTTAATTATTTCATGTCATGATAGACGATGGCAATGGCTTCGTGATTGCTAATAAAAATTAAAGATAATTAGCGAACGTCTTGCTTCGAGAGAAAGAAAGTTTTCGGAAACATTTCATTCACTCTACTTGACGTCTTGAATAAAGTGCTGTTGTTGTACATGTTTCATAGAAGTTTTATTCATTTTTTGATTGTCAGTCATAATTTTGTAAGGTGTTTTGCAGCGCCTTTTTTTTCCTTTGCGGACTGTGTTTGATTTGTCAGAATGACGCGTGAGTGTGGCCTGTGATTTGCGCCTGTGTTTAAACATTAACTCACATTTTTCATTCCCACCGAAAATGAAGTACATAAAAGATTTGTCGATTATTCTACCGACAGACTCGTAACTTTGCCAAAATGATTTCGCCTTTTTGGAATACGTTTATATTTATTGCTGATACGTTTATAATTTGTAGTTTGAGCTGTTTGAGTATAGCGCACTTTTAGCCCTATAAATACACAACACGCAAAGGGCAGTTTGTGTAAACTGCAAAATTATGGTTATTCCTAGGGGTAATGTTAAAGACGGTTACTTATCAACCTTCCTGGGTCTTTTCACCAGAAGACACCAAAAGAATAACTTAGCAAAGGTTATGAGACATTTACCAGCGGGTAAATGCAGTTAATGGAGCATGAAGCCCCAGGGGGGTAGGCCGAGAAAGCCTGCCCCGTCTTAGGCTCGGTGATATCTTGAAAGCCTGATTCATTAAATGAAAGCACTCTATTCTTTAAGCAGAAAACAAAAGCTTTTCATGGCTAGAACCTCACTAATTTGTCGCATGTTTGTCATCGTGTATTTTCTTAGCTTCGCAAAGATTGGTCCCTGTTTTCAAAGCCCTATTCAGAGCTATTCATGGCTAGACCTTAATCATGATAAGTTGAGATAGTTTATAGTACAACTGTGCCTATTGGCCGTACTTTGAGACACTGTCTGACTATAAAGCTTTGCCAATGCCACTCCTAGTCATTATTTGGTTAGCTTGCACGAAAGCAATCATTTAAAGTAGTTTTGTTATGGCTCGTCCACGTTCCCAGCCTGCGACATCGCGTCAAAGTACTGACCTTTCGAAGCTTTCCAGCGAAGTCCTCCGGCTTCGCTTACAACAAATGAATCTTCCCGTCACGGGAAACCACGCTCGCCTGGTCGAAAGGCTCCGTTCCGCGAATGGAACCCGCCCGCTCTCTGCAATAACGCGAAACAAACGGGCTGATGGTCGAGTGGCCAAGAGGTCATCCACCTCGTCGAAGCGCTCACAACAGGCCGCACGGAGTCGCAATCGTCAATCCGCCACGTCCAATTTGGCTTCCGAACCTCACGATTTAGATCAAGTCTTGGACCACTTCCCCGAGGAGGAGGAGTCCGCCACAAGCGACCTTTTGGTGGATTTAGACGCAGAACCAATGGAGTCCATGGAGTCAAGCGATGCCGTTTTTACCCCGGCTCAACTAGCGGCGATCCAGGACACTGTTTCGTCGACCGTTCAAGCAGCGTTTCAATCGCTCCCACACAACGACGTTATCCCGCCTGCTCCCGCGTTTTTCAGCACTCCAAGTCCTCGTGTTTCTTCTGTGGCGCCTCCGAACGGCCTCAATCGTCCGTTGGACAAAGCCCTCGAGGATAAAATACTCCGCGGTGAGTACGTAGATTTCTCTTTGCTTTTGCCAGAAACACTGTACCAGACCCAGACCCCTGCCCTACAATTGCGTTATGAGGACTCGCCCCCAGGCCACTTGGGCTCCCCGCTTACTGTTGTCAAACGCAAGAAACCAGTTGTAGACTCTTTCCAAAAGTGGTTGGACGCGTTCATGGCGTATATGCTTGTAATCGTCACGGCCTACCCCAACCGGGCGGTGGAGCTCATCAAGTATCAGCAAATCATTAGCCGCGCAGTAACTAAGTTCAAGGGCTTAGCGTGGTACACATACGATGAGCATTTTAGACGCCGCGCGGCTCGCGATCTTACCATCGCATGGGATAGGATAGATATTGAACTTTGGACGGTGACCTTTACGGGTACCGCTAAGCCCCATTGTTCTATATGCTCTAGCCCCTACCACCAATCCGATGACTGCCCCCACCAAGAACCCAGCAAAAAGCCTCGCCGGTCTGCCCTCGTTTGCTTCGATTTCAACAAACCCTCAGGGTGTCAGCGTCGTACCTGTCACTTCCCCCACAATTGCCGCCGCTGTGGATCCAGCAGTCACGCACTCTTCAATTGCCCTAGCTCCAAACAGCACGCCACAAGCACCAAATCAGCATCCCCGGGCGATCGCAGCAAAAAATAAAGTGGAACAGCGCCAGCAGAAGCAGAGACCAACAGTATCCACCCCTCTTGATGTAGATAAATTAGCGCTTGAATTAGTTAATCACCCTAATCGATCTTTTGTTGATAACTTAGTTAATGCCCTCAGGTACGGGACTCGCATCGGTTACCTTGGTCCTCAAAAATTCCGGGTATCCAATAACTTGATCTCCGCTTCTCAACACCCCGAGGTTATCTCCGCGAATTTAAGCAAGGAAATGTCGTTGGGTAGGGTCGCAGGCCCCTTTTTCTCGCCCCCACTCCCCAATTTCCAGTGCCACCCTATCGGCGTGGTGCCAAAAAAGCACTCTACGGAATGGCGCACTATCTATCACCTATCCTATCCCCCGGGCGACAGCGTAAATGATCATATTCCAAAGGACCCTTACTCTCTTCAGTATGTACGGGTAGACGACGCAATAAGCATTTTGAAGTCCTTGGGTCCCGGGGCGTACATGGCTAAAACCGACCTTAAATCGGCGTTCCGTATTATGCCTATTCACCCGGATGACTGGAACCTGTTGGGTATTTATTGGCAATCACGTTACTATGTAGATCTGTACCTCCCCTTTGGGCTCCGCAGTTCACCCTTCCTCTTTAATCAAATTTCTGAGGCCTTAGAATGGATCTTAAAACACAACTACGGCCTGGGTCATGTTTTACACATCCTGGACGACTTCTTTATCGCAGAGTCTTCTAAGCTGGCCTGCTTGGAGAACTTTAGTACCCTTCTAAAAGTGTTCACGTCCCTTCGGGTACCAATAGTAGCAGCCAAAACCCTGGGCCCCTCCCAAGTCTTGGAATTTATGGGGATTGTGCTTGATAGTACCCGCATGGAAGCTAGGTTGCCGGAAGATAAGCTAGCTCGGATTAGTAAGCTCCTTGATTCCTTTAGTGCCCGCCGCTCAGCCCGTCTAGTGGACCTCCAGTCCCTTATCGGCACGTTGCAATTTGCCTGTAAAGTAGTGGTCCCCGGGCGAACCTTTCTCCAACGCATGATCAATCTCACCAGGGGTGTTCCCAGCCGTTTTCACCATATCCGCTTAAACAAGCAATTCCAACGGGATATTACCATGTGGAAAGTTTTTCTCACCCAATGGAACGGGCGTTCCTTTTTCCTTGATTCCTTTGTTACCTCCTCCCCTGACCTTGAATTGTACACAGATGCAGCTAGCACCATTGGGTTCGGGGGGTATTTTAATGGGAAATGGTTCCAGGGGCACTGGCCGCCTCACCTCCTTATCAACAAGAAGACGGGGATTAGCATTGAATGGCAAGAACTTTTCCCTATTGTTATCGCTTGCGCCCTCTGGTACCCCCATTTTGCGGGTAAACGCCTTCAATTTTGGTGCGACAATGAAAGCGTTGTGGCTATTATCAACTCTGGCCACTCAAAAGCTCCCCGGGTGATGGACCTGGTCCGTTTTTTGGTTCTCATTTCCATGAAACACAACTTCTTGGTACGGGCCCGCCATGTTCCGGGGGTAAATAACGGAATTGCTGACGCCCTCTCACGTTTCCAGGTCAAACGCTTCAGGGATCTCGCACCCAATGCCGACCGGACCCCTTGTTTCATCCCTCCTTCATTCATGACCCTCTGAAGGATGAAGTTTTAAGGTATGCTAACTGGGCCTTATCATGGAACACCAAACGCACCTATACATCTGGAGAAAAGCGTTTTATCTCATTTTGCCTTATGAACAGACTTACATCTCCGACAGGCGATATTTTACCTGCCTCGGAGGGGACACTTATTTATTTTGCATCTTATTTAGCTCGCACAGTTCGTCATTGCACAATCAAAATATACTTAGCAGCCGTCAGAAATCTACATATAGTTTCCGGTTACAATGACCCCTTACAGGGCAAGCTGCTTTTAAAAAAGATCTTAAGGGGTATTCTTCGTTACCAGGGTTGTCCTCGTATAAGTCGTCAGCCGGTCACCCCCCGGGTCCTGTTAGCTATCCGTCCCGTCCTTGAGAGCTGGTTGGATGTTCGGGATTTTTCCATGATCTGGGCTGCATTTACGCTAGCCTTTTTCGCCTTTCTTCGTTGTAGCGAGTTTACGTACCCGGGGGCACGTAATTTTAGTTCTCAGTTTAACCTCACCACTGATTGCGTGACTTTCTCACCAAGTTTGGCTCGCCCGCAGCACATGCTTCTCAAACTTAAATCGTCTAAAACTGACAGTTTTAGACAGGGGCAATCTCTCGTGGTAGCTCGGTGCTCTTCTTTATTGTGCCCCGTTTCCGCTATGCAACGGTATTTTATGCTTGCCCAGCCTCGGCCTGGACCCCTTTTTTACTTTCAGTCGGGTCGGCTTCTCACTCGGTCTTCTGTTACGCATTTACTTCAGGATTCTGCTCGCTGTGCGGGACTCCCACACGAGAGTCTAAAAGGTCACAGTTTTCGTATAGGTGCCGCGTCCGCTGCGGCCGCTGCGGGCTTACCAGACTGGTTAATAAAAGTTTTAGGTCGTTGGTCCTCGGACTGTTATCAACTGTATATTCGCACTCCCGAAACAGTCTTGCTTTCTGCTGTTCCCAAAATGGCTCGTGTGTCAGGGAACTTTATTTAGTTTTTTGTTGTTGCTTGGGGGGATGCATTGCATGCATCTGTGGCGGTTAAGTCTGCGTTGCGACTTCCCCCAAGCTTTTGGCATTGCTTGTGTCTTGCCATCTTTTGAGCTATTCCTTTGCCTTAATCGTGTCCGATCCAGCCCGTGCAACGCTGGGGAGATAAGAAAGGCTCTGCCAAGATTCTTGTCCTACCCCACGGTAGTGGGGCGATAAGTAAGGCTTGTGTTATTTTGTGCGCATAACCCGAAGTCGCTATAACCTGCCACAGGGCTGTGTCCCCCCCTTATTACGCCATCATGTAGTTGTTGTTTATTTAGCCTGCGTGCGTCATTTACTTGCGTGACGTTTGCATGCGTATCTTACAAGCGGAATAGTGACATTAACTGAGTAAAAGATATTGTGGTACATAATTTAAAGGGTAGTTTCACAGGTAACGGTTTGTCGCTCCGATTTTGCAAAGCCAAGGAAGCTTATTCTAAACACAAAAATCGGTCT
>CALNXI010002236.1:38776-63776 GCA_942486025.1 Porites evermanni | reverse complement strand
TCGACGAAAGTAAGTTTTTTATTTTCTTATAGTTATTTAGTACTGTAATTCGTGGAACTATCAAGTCTTTACGCTATATCATGAGGAGGACATTGATTTGAAGACGAACCTGCTGGAATCAAACAGGATTGAGCATTGTTACTATTACCAAAGTATTTTAATATAATCTAGTTTAGTGTTTTTAAAATAAGTTCTGTTCAAGCGGAATCGCTACGATATAGTTTTTTTGATTGTTTTATTCATGCTGAGAGTTAAATGTTATTGTCTCGGTTAATTAGCTCAAGTATCAATGATCGGAGTTTTTAGTTGTCTGTTTCTTGCATCATAGGTTTATGTCGTTTAGATTATTCCACCTTTTAGTCCTAATTTTATAGTTAATCGAAGTAGTTCGCATTCTTTAATTATCGCTTTCAGTTCGAACCTACGCCTAGCTACGTCTACGTCTACGTTTGCCACGTTGACTACGTCTGCTATCACTTTGTCTACCGTGTGTATTACTACTCGTTACTACTGCGATCTGTTACGTCGTAACTAGGCTGCGAACATTGCTATTACATTAAATTATTGTACACGCGACTGCTATTGTTATAAACTCTAAGGATCTGTCATTAAATCTGCTTTAATATTCTATCACGTGGAGTTCGAATCATCTATCGCCTCGCACGGTGCTACCCGTGTTTTTGCTGAGATCTGGATTATTCGCAACCTTCAGAATTGCAGCAATTACATTATTTTGAATTTGACGGCGAGATTTGTGCGAAATGAACAAAGGCCACCAATTGTGAAAGAATTTGGAGAATCTGCTTCGTCAGAACACGTCTCACAACCGCTATCACTCAATTAGTGTTATCACTCGCGGCGCCCGCTATCTTGTCCGACAACCGGATGTCCGTCTATTGTCACGCAATAATTGAGTAACTGGTAACTTTACTTTGATCTATTTAGTCGTTATGGCAACAAAGAAGGCCCGTAGCAGCGCTAAAGCAGTCGTCACCAGGAAGATAAATGAAACTATCGCCATAATGACCGACGAAGGCAATGTTGAAGAAGTTAATAAAAAATCAGGCGAATTACTGGAAACCTATGACAAATTTCAAGCCATACAAGAAGCATTTCACAAAGAACTTATAGACGCGGAATCTGTCAGAGAGTCGGAAAAATATTACCAATTAGTATCGAACAAGTGGACCTATTGCTAGAAAATTTAGAAATTTGGCTAACTGGTATTGAAGCTACAAGAGCAGTAAGCTCAACTGAAGTACGCCCAGAGGACAGTGTATCAAACGTCGGCCGTCGCTCGCGCGTGTCACGCTCGTCACATGCGTCTAAGACTTAGGCTGCAGCTAGAAAGGCTGTTCTAGAAGCAGAAGCCGCCACATTAAAAATTTTTCATGAGATTGAGGAAGAGGAGCTAAAATTGCGTCAGCGCTAAAACGAACTCAAGCTAAAACTGAATTAGCAAAGGCAAGGGCCGAAGAACATGCGTATGCACAAGTCGAAATTGGCGCGAATTCGCCTAGCCTGCGTAGCAGGCGTTTCTGTGCGGTTTAGGAGCAAAGAACGAGGAACAAGAGGCCAAAGACCGCGCGAAAAATGGCGCAAGTAAAAGAGCGGGGAGGGGGTGGGGAAGAAAGGAAGGAAACGCTTGCAGACAAACCCCTCGATTTTGAAAACCGCCCACTTGGCCTGTCATGCCTGAGTTCACGCACCGACATGTGATGCTGTCATCAGCTGTCATAATTGGCCAATAAAATGTTTGTCCTTCCGTGGAGCGGAAATGAACTTTAGAGGCGCGTGTGTGAAACCAAAATATTTTTTTTGTATTTTGGAACGCGTGGACGGCGTTAATGGTAAAATCTCAATGAATCCGAACGATCAATGCAGGTCAAAGCTCAGCTAGACAGAACGGCTTACCGTTCTTGCCACGGCACAGACAACTAGAGAGTGCTCTTGTAAAAGCATCTCAGAACAAAGCTGACCCGGCAACTGATGAAGTTGGCGTGGAGAACCAATCAGCAATTTTGACTGAGTCACAATGCAGTTGTCTATAGTTGATGTAGCTTCAGTTTTTTTATCTGTAAATCACTATCCGAGAGAATTTAACATCCTGCCAAAAAAAAAAAACGCTAACGACCTGGGCCCAGCATGACAGAACATTGCAGGGAACAATCGCATTCCCTGACAAAAGAAAATCGCTTTTAGTTATTCAGATCCAGGAGACACTTTGGAGAATAAATTAAACGACCTGAAACCGTTATACAGTCGCAAGAAGAGCTTTGCGTTTCAAAAGATGTTAAAGAAAATGCTCTTGCCTTGGAGGGTAAATCTTGCTAACCAGAGTAAACAACAACCGCAGGAAATTAAAGCCCCATTTACAAGGCAGAAAATTTTTGGCACGGCTCGGATGAAAAAAGTACGCGTACCAAAAAAATTGGTTTGGTATGGATAGATTTAGCCGTGTAAACGACTTTGCCCCATCCGTGCCGCACCAAAATTTCACCCGTGCTCGGACCATGTCGAGAGGTAGTCCGAGCACGGATAAAATTGGTACGCGATCCTGAAAATCTAGCCGAGTCGGATAAAGTGAGCAGTGTAAACGATTAGCCGTGCCGAGCTAACGTTTTGCTGATGAGCCTTCGTGCCCTTGGTCAGCATTAATGTAGGAGAGCATGTGCATATGAGCTTTTCATTAGTTCAATAACCGCGCAAAAGTTCAATAAACGCGACAGTAGTTCAATGACCACACCAGAAATTCAATAATCACACATTAGTTCATTGATGAGCGTAGACAGCATGCAGCTGCGGGGGAAATAGTCACAAATACGTTAGAATTTTTTAATATAAATATGTAGCATTAACTACATGCAAGTGGTAAATACGTTTTCGTTAGTTCAATGTGTTCAATATAACCACACAATAGCTCAATAACCACACTAGTAGTTCAATGACCACCCACTTGTTCATGGTGCGTAGACTACATGCAGCTGTGGGAATTCTCAGAACTTTTCGTCCGTCATGTTTTTACAGGGGAAGCAGCATGCGCACTAGGCAAGAATCTAGTACGCTGGCCGAGATGTTGAGCCTTTTACCCGTACCAAATCATAATTTCACATCGTTTAGCACGGTAGAAAAAATAACGTGTAAATGAGTAATCAGTGCTATTTTTTTGGTACGCGTGCCACTTTCATCCGAGCCGCGACAAAAAGTTTCTGCCGTGTAAATGGGGCTTAAGATGCGTGTCACGAACCATACATGACCTTTCAGTATGAAACAAACCTTAGATCGACACATGTCAATATTGTTCGACTAGCCGAGCCAATCAGGCGCTGCGTTCGCTGGCGAACGCAGGTTTTCAAAATCGAGGGGTTTGTCTGCAAGCGTTTCCTTCTTTCCCCTCCCCCTCCCCCATCTTTCATTTTTTAGTTCTCGTTTAATTTCTTGCGCGATCAAAACCGAAACTTCCCTTCCACGGTCTCTTTTTGCTCCGAAACCAAACGGAAACGCTTGCTACGCAGGCTAGAATTCGCCTCACGCAAGCGATCAAAATAAGAAGTTACCTCGGACTCCCCAAGTCACAGAAGAAAATTGGGAAAACAATGTAGAAGGCCAAAATGAACCCAAGGAAGAAATACCAGAGCCCGCATTTGTTGAAAAACTCCCCATACAGACCAAGGCATTAAGAGTGAGTCCATGGGTGCACCAAGCAGGTGTCCTACATCCTCTCTCTCCGATTTCAATGAAACTTGGCCAGTTTAAATGGTCTACCTCAAAACTCAAAATGACAAACTTGTTCATAGTTTGGATCTTTATGGTGGGAGATAGCCCACCCAACTGGTTTAATTAGATTTTTCACCAATAAAAGTGCATTAACAACAGGCAAAAGTAGTAAGCTCTCAGGACAACTGTTTTTAACCTTTAACTATGAGGGTTAGTATGTATGATCATTTTTTCGATCATTTTAGTGAGGCAAAAGCATTGAGCATTATTCAAAGCATTTTAGTGGCATTTTCCCCGGAAAATTACATTTTCCGAGAAAATAAAATAGAAATTAACTTTTTTCAGGAGCCCATGCCCCATGAGCTCCTGCTTTTTTAAAAAAAATGAAGACTAAAACTCAAAATTCACAAAAAACCTAATACAGCTGGGTTTTTTGGCTGTATTTATGAACTTGTGTACATTGTCGTTGTTGCTTGCAACACTTGCACGTTTTTGTAAGTGTAAACTTTGAAATTAATTTAAAAAACCGTTTGTGTAATGAGCATTATCCGAGCATTTTAGTGACTTTTTGGAGAGACCGAGCATTTTAGTGGGAAAAATGGAGAATTAAGGTGGAGCATTTTAGTACGGAAGCAAAAGCATAATGTACAAAAGCCTATGTAAGTTTCAGTTAATTTGATTGACAACTTGTCAATCACCGTCCTTGAATATGGGACCACCTTTTTAGCCATTCAAATACTTGCTGATTTTGACATCAAATATCTCCCCTTGCCAGAAAGCTATGACAGTAATTTTGCTATTCCCTGTTTACCAACCCTTTGGTCTATAACAAACATAAAAAACATTTCTGGGCTCTGCCTTTTTTGGGAGTCAGATGCCACTTGATAAATGCCCCTAAATCAAGCTTATTTCCACTTCACCTGTCCAATAATTCAGCAATTAACGGCCGCTGAAGTTACTAAACCGACACTTTCCAGCCCGTTAAACGAGAATAATAATTGAGGAGTTTAATGCATGCTTAAAACTTTCGAGATGTTGCGAGAAAATTGAAGATTTCTCACTGATTAGTAATGTACGTCACCAAAATATCGAAGGCAAAATCGTAATGTTTGTGACCTTGTTTTGATTTTCTCGCAAAATCAGATATTATTCCTCATAGAAGTTCAACTATACATAAGTCCTTCATTCAACAAGTGTTATGGTACTGTGACAAGGCCATGCTGTTTTTAATTTCCTGGGGAGATTTCAAGGCCACATGGTGCGCGGTTGTTGACAAGGTTTGAATCACTCCAGTATAGCGCCAGTCACAAAGCATCGTCAACTCGCACATCTAAAAACAACATTCAATGATGAGAAATCCTTCCTTATAGCGATAAAGAAACTACGCCTAAACAGTTCGTTAAGTTCAGGCTACAACTTCAGAAAAAGAATAGTATTAGTTTTACTTACCGCCGTCGATCTACGCCGAAGTATTATGTGTGCTGCGTGAACAGGCAATATTTGTTTAGAATCCACTTCTTTGCCTCCCAAAGGCTTTCAGAAGGTCCTGCTTATCTCTATAACTGTATTTATTTCCTTCTAACCTCATTTTTTTACGAATACAAGTTTTTCGAAGATCTCTGTCACCCTCGATCAAGATATTTACGACCAAGTATTACGTGACAAAAAGAAAGAGCCTGCAATGTCTTGATCAGCGAATTTCCCGCTCCTTCCCCGGCAATTTACATACATTCTAAACAATTTTCGGCTGTCTAAACAGGAAGAGAGAATGAATAAAAATAAGCCTAAAAGAAATAGCCGCGTTGGCCAGAAATATGCTGAAATCAAGTTAGTACCATTCTCTGTTGGAAAGCTACCCTTCCTGCACGCTCATTCCGGGAATTCGACCAATAGGAGTCGGAGAGGTTTTGAGACGAATAATTGGCAACACCATATCCAACATCTTAAAGGAGGAGATCAAGCTGGAAGCCGGTCCCCTCCAGGTTTGCGCTGGCCACAGTGCGGGTGCCAAGGCTGACCATACACTCCACTGCCCAGATTTTTGATGATGATGGTACAGACGGAAACCTGTTGGTTGACGCCAGCAACATCCAAATTACTTGCCCGGAAATGTCCATGTATTTCATCAACACGGACGCAAGTACCTCGAGATTGTTCGCCTGTGTAGGAGAAGAGATCTTATCCCAGGAAAGGACAACACGGGGTGACCCTCTGGCCATGCCATGGTATGCGATGAAGACATCCATCTTGATTCAGATCCTAACAGCGCGTATACCTGAAGTGAAGCAATTCAAAGTAGACAGACTACAAATTATAGTAGTTGCTAAAAAATATATCTACGTTTCCAAACTGTTCATCAGTAGGATGTCTAAAATGAGTGCAATTCCACAGTTGGTTTCGGCTCCATTAAATCCTATACCGATTGCAGAACATTTTAGGAGGAGCGACCCACCGTGTGAGCACAGTCGCGGACAACACACATAAGTAAGGAAAATAACGCAAAGCAAAACTAAGACGTTATTAAATGAACTAAATGTACACGCAACTTAAATAAATAAATAATGTACGCGCCCAAAATTAAATTGCGCGCGCACACGTACCAAGATACAACTGAAATAAAAATCTAAGTAATAAATAAGCAATGGAAGGATACAATGGTGCAATTTAAGCCTGGATTGCTAATCTCATCTCCTGCAGGGCTGCACCATACTTCTCGACGATAAGACCATGGCTATTGACGAATTTATTAAATGAATTCTGAAGGCGATTGGTTTCAAAGCCTTGTTGTCTGAGACGTAATGAAAGTCCGTGGAGTCTATTTATGAAGTCAACTTTAGACGTGCAAATTCTAGCATATCTCACCAGTTGGGATATGTAAACACCGTAAGCTGGATTGGCGGGAATATTGCTGTCCATATGAGGAAAGTTGACAATCCGGAATGCAAAGTCATCTCTCTTATCGTAGATGCTGATACGAAAAGGTGTGGTTACGTCGCCAGTCTTGATATTTGTGTCGAGATAACACTCTTCAGTAGATGATGTGGATGTGTCCTTAAGTTCCCATTCCGACGGGTAAATTGCGCTGATGCAATTTCCAAAGTTCACATTGTTAATACTGAATAAGTCGTCGATATATCGAAAGGTGTTGCTGAACTGGATGGCTTTTGTAATGTCTTGTTTCATTGTTTTGACCATAAAATCGTACTCAAANGGTTTCAAAGCCTTGTTGTCTGAGACGTAATGAAAGTCCGTGGAGTCTATTTATGAAGTCAACTTTAGACGTGCAAATTCTAGCATATCTCACCAGTTGGGATATGTAAACACCGTAAGCTGGATTGGCGGGAATATTGCTGTCCATATGAGGAAAGTTGACAATCCGGAATGCAAAGTCATCTCTCTTATCGTAGATGCTGATACGAAAAGGTGTGGTTACGTCGCCAGTCTTGATATTTGTGTCGAGATAACACTCTTCAGTAGATGATGTGGATGTGTCCTTAAGTTCCCATTCCGACGGGTAAATTGCGCTGATGCAATTTCCAAAGTTCACATTGTTAATACTGAATAAGTCGTCGATATATCGAAAGGTGTTGCTGAACTGGATGGCTTTTGTAATGTCTTGTTTCATTGTTTTGACCATAAAATCGTACTCAAAGGTATGAAGGAAGAGATCAGCCAACAGAGGTGCACTGTTGGTGCCCATGGGTATACTAACAACCGGCCGGAAAACCGAGCTTCCAAAACGAACGTAGATGTTATCGATAACAAAGTCAATAGTGAGACCAAGCTCTCGACAGGAGAAGTACGTGTTCCTTGCTGACGTCTTATCATTCGCCCAGAACGTGCGAAAATTATTGGTAGCAATGAAGCTTTTTCCTTTAGTTTTAAAAACTCTCTCTCCAAAAGATCATGAAGTTGCTTTTTAAGTTGGGCGTGTGGAAGGCTAGTATAAAGAGTAGAAAAGTCCCAAGTACTCACATGATTAAGGGAAAGCTGTTTTTCCTCCAGTGCACGGATAATGTCCAACGAATTATTGGCTCAGGACTCGGGAGGAGGCGGCCCTATTGAACTGTTATACAACTGGTACAAGCTTTTTTGTCAAGAAGGAAAGAAATGTGGCTGCCTTAGTCAATGGCTCCAAAAGATAGCTGATAGTAAAGCCCGGGTAATAAAGACACAAGATCTAGCAGATGAGGCCGAGTTGGTGTTTGAAAAGGAGGTCAGAATAACAACGGAAGATCAACGACACCTAAGAGCAGTCATCGGATCCCAGGATTACAAAGACCAATAATGTAGTGGAAAAGTTCAGGGATGGAGGGAAAACATCGAGTTGCTGGCTGAGGTCGTAAAGCGGTCAAACCCATGTTACCTACATGGCCTTCGCAAAGGGCTACAAATCGAAATTTGCATATTTTATGCGTAAAATCGACTCATTTGAAGACTAGGTGGAACCAACTGATGAAGCGATCAACGATATTTTCCTTCCAGTTCTTTTCGGTCAGACGGAACCGCTCCCTGATGAGTTGTGAGAACTATTCACAAAGGGGTCTGGGTAATCCAGAGCTGAAAGCTGAAGCTTCACAGCAATACGTTGCCTCAAAGTTAATAACAGCACCGTGTAGCAGCTAGACTTGCTAAGGTCAACACTGCAGGCCACAGACAAGGGTGCAAGCGCGTGGCTCAACGCCCTAGCCCTTGAAGAGCAAAGCACCTGTCATTGAATAAGCAACAATTTAGGGATTTGCCACGCTTGCAATACAATCTGCAACTAGCGTACTTGCCGAGCCATTACCCATGTGGAGATCTATTCACAGTCAGCCACGCCCCGTGGTGTAAGAAGAAGGATTTTGTTTCACAAAGACTTGATGGCATCCAGATCCTTCTCACATCTCTGCTCAGCAAAGTCTGCAAGAATGTCGAGGTAGAGCCCCACCTCCTACCGATGGACAATGAATTATTCAGCCTAAGCTCCACCGTCACAAGTCCTGAGGCTAGACTGGACAAAAAGGCAGGAAGTTTCTGATCACGAGGAGAAACATAATTCTACGATGTATGTTATGCATCTGAACTCAACGTGTAACCAGAACAAATCCAAAGAATCGATCTTCGTGGAGCATGAAAAAGAGAAGATTCATTCTCTCTTCCGGTCTGGACAACAGAAAATTGTCTTAAAAGATTTATGTATCGCCGGGGAAGGCGCGGGAAATTCGCTGATCAAAACAGTGCAGGCTCTTTCTTTGTGTCACGTAATACTTGGTTGTAAATCATCTTGATTGAGAGTGACAGAGATCTTCGAACAACTTGTATTTGAAACAAAAAAATGAAGATAGGGGGAGATAAATATAGTTATAGAGATAAGCAGGACCTTCTGAAAGCCTTTGGGACGCAAAGAAGTGGATTGTAAAGAAATGTTTGGTCACGCAGCAGACATTAGAGTTTGGCGTAAGCCGTAGCTCAACGGCGGTTAGTAAAACTAACACTATTCTTCTTTGTAACTCTATTATTTTTCTGAGGTTACAGCCTAAACTTAATGAACTTTTTAAGGGCGTAATTTTTTTATCGCTAAAGGGAAGAATTTTCTCCTCATTGAATGTTGCTTCATGTTGTTTTTAGATGTACGAGTTAACGCTGCTTTATGACGGGCATATACTGGCGTGATTCAAAGCTTGTCAACAACCGCCCACCATGTGGCCTTGAAATCTCTCCCAAAACAGCTTGGTCTTGTCACAGTAAAGACCATAACACTTGTTGAATGAAGGACTTACCTACAGTTTAACTTGTAAGAAGAAATATCTCTGATTTTGCGAGAAAATCAAAACAAGGTAAAAAACATCAGGATTTTGCCTTCGATATTTTGGTGACATACATTACTAATAGTGTGAAATCTTTAACTTTCTCGCATCATCTCGAACGTTTTAAGCATGCATTAAACTCCTCAATTATTATTCTCGTTTAACGGGCTGGAAAGTGTCGGTTTAGTAACTTCAGCGGCCGTTAATTGCTGAATTATTGGACAGGTGAAGTGGAAATAAGCTTGATTTAGGGGCATTTATCAAGCGGCATCTGACGCCCAAAAAAGGCAGAGCCCAGAAATGTTTTTTATGTTTATTTTAGACCAAAGGGTTGGTAAACAGGGAATAGAAAAATCATTGTCATACCTTTCTGGCAAGGGGAGATATTTGATGTCAAAATCAGCAAGTATTTGAATGGCTAAAAAGGTGGTCCCATATTCAAGGACGGTGATTGACAAGTTGTCAATCAAATTGACTGAAACTTACATCCTTGCATTAGTCAAAGATGTGTCAACATAAATTCAAACCCTCATAGTCAAAGGTTAAAAACAGTTGTCCTGAGAGCTTACTACTTTTGCCTGTTGTTAATGCACTTTTATTGGTAAAAAATCTAATTAAACCAGCTAGGTGGGCTATCTCCCACCATAAAGATCCAAACTACGAACTAGTTTGTCATTTTGAGCTTTGGGGTAGACCCTTTAAACTGGCCAAGTTTTATTGAAATCGGAGAGATGGCATGTAGCACACCTGCCTGGTGCACCAATGACTCACTCTTAAATCCAGAAGCAGATTCAGATTCTCAATATTACTTACTACCTGTGCGAACACGTTGAATGAAATTGGCTACTTGAACCGCCTTGAAAACCCAGAAAGTTTGAGAAAAATCGTTGATAGATTACCTTACCCGCTAAGACTGAAGAAGAAGGAAGGGATCCTAACCTGTACGACATCACAAACTTCGTTGAAGCAAATTCAAGAGTCACCAATCATCCGATCTATGGTAAAGTTCAAGGCGACAAAAGGTCGTTCAATCAAAAGAGCAACTGGAAACAGAAAAAGGATGCGAAGTCGTTCGCTGCACAAGGTCAGAGTCAAATCCAACAGCAAAAGCAGCCAAGTAAATTGGAAGAAAGAAAGGAACTTAAATGCCCTTCGTGTGAAAAGGATCACTGGCTATCTCAATGCGATGAGTTTAAGAAGTTGAGTTTATACAACCGCTATCAGTTCGTCCGAAGTAAACACCTTTGCATTAACTGTTAAGTTCCTGGACATTTTGTTCAAGACTGTCCAAAGAGAAGCTTCTGCCGCGTCGAGGTATGTACAAAGAAGCATTCTACATTCCTTGACGAGAAACAATCGTCCCCAAAACCAAGCAGTATCGACAAAGAAAATCGACCTAGCGACCAAGGACAAGTAACAAGTCCAAGTACAACGCAAGCAAAGAATGGCTATGTGAAATGGGATGACAGTTGAAGCATTGCTAAATAATGAACGCTGGATACAAGGACCAGACTTTCTAAAGCAACCTGAAGAAAAATGGCCACAAGGACCCCCAGACATGGGCAAGATTTCTCCCGATGATCCTGAAGTAAAGAAAACTGCTAAAGCATTTGCAAGTGAAACAAGCGAACAAACTGAAGATTACATTAGCAAAACCTTTGAAAGATTCTCTTCATGGACTCGTTTGAAAAGGGTCTCGGCGTGGATTCTACGCTACAAAGGCATGTTACGCAGACAGAGCCAGCTGCGCAAAGAAAACGAGAAAATCAACTTCCAATCAATTGTCCCCTTAACTGTGTGCAAGATAAGGGACGCCGAAGAAGTCATTATTAAGCACGTGCAGAACCAAAGCTTCAAAGGAGACATGCAAACCCTTAGGCGCGTCACTGAAGAAACACAACACAAGAAAATTGCAGTGAAGAAGTGTAGCAATATCTACAAACTTGACCCGTTTATGGAAAATGGCTTCATACGAGTTGGAGGACGTCTCCACAATGCACCAATCAAGATCAACGCAAGACACCCTATTACTCTTCCAAAGAAACATCACGTTGTCAACCTCATTATTTATTACTATCATCAAGCTTCTGGGCACTCAGGAGTTGAATTCAACTTATTGTTACTCAGACAAGGCTACTGGATAATCGGCACGCGTCGACTGTACGCAACGTCATCAGCAAATGTTTTAATTGCCGGCGACCTCAAGCACCTGTTATGCAACAAAAGATGGCGAGCTTACCAGAAGATCGCATAACACCTTTAAAGCCACCATTCACCTATGTAGGAGTCGACTGTCTTGGACCCTTCTAAGTACGTCGAGGAAGAACAAAAGCTAAGAGATATGGAGTTTTGTTTACCTGTCTTGCCATCCGTGCAGTCCACATTGAAGTCGTACACTCTATGGACACTGAATCCTTTATCAATGCTCTACGTCGCTTTTTTTCAAGGCGAGGACGTCCAGAAGAAATTAGGCCAGATAACGGAAAAAACTTTGTAAAGGGCCAAACTGTAACTGTAAGGAAGGTCATGAAGGCGCTACTTAAGGAACAAGTTCTTGACGATGAAGGTCTATGCACGCTGATGTGTGAAGTGGAATCAATCGTGAATGGAAGACCAATTACAAAGGTGTCTGATGATCCACGAGATTGCAACACACTCACGCCAAATCATTTGTTGCTACTTCGAGGAGGATCAGCAATGCCACACGGAGCGTTTTCAAGAGAGGATAACTACAGCTTTCGCCGACGGCGCCAAGTACCGTATCTCAGCAACCTGTTTTGGCGAATATGGACGCGAGAACATTTACAGCAACGCCAAAAGTGGAACAAGCCACAGAGGAATTTCGCTGTGAATGATATTGTGCTGCTTCTGAACGAGAACACGCCCCGCAGTATCTGGCCATTAGGACGAGTAATTGAAGTCTACAGCAATCGTGATGGATTAGTACGTTCAGCTAAAGTCAAGACCAGATCAACGGAGCTAGTGCGACCAGTGGACAAGATTGTTTTACTGGCGTCAAGTGCAGAGGACGCAATTGACGCAAGCAAGGATCAGTAAGATGTTATTATAATGGACATTTATCAGCTTATGCTATGAACATTATATTTTAAAATCTATAGTTTGTTAGGTTAGGCGTTTGAAACCTGCCATAGTTATTTGGTAAAGGTTCATTTTATCGCCTTTAAGGGGCTGGAATGTTAGTTTTGAAATGCTCTTTTGTTCATTTGTGTTATAATATTTTTTGGTTGCTTTAAGACAGTTTTTTATTTTTAGGTTATAGAACGTGATTATATCAATCTTTCTAGAAACATTTTGTAGGTTTTCACGCTTATGTCATGGTGCGGTACTTGCCGCTAGGAAACGCGTAAAGCATAGGTACAGTTTTACTTAGTTAACGCCCTAAGCATAATACACGTACACTCTATTGTAAAAGAGGCAACGCAATACTAGAAATTACAAGTTATCCCGCTATCATTGGAGTTGCTATCAGAGGATATTTTGCTGCTGCTAGATTGCTATTTTTTGCTACTTTTGGTGCGAGTCGTCGACGAAAGTAAGTTTTTTATTTTCTTATAGTTATTTAGCACTGTAATTCGTGGAACTATCAAGTCTTTACGCTATATCATGAGGAGGACATTGATTTGAAGACGAACCTGCTGGAATCATGCAAACATGATTGATCATTGTTACTATTACCAAAGTATTTTAATATAATCTAGTTTAGTGTTTTTAAAATAAGTTCTGTTCAAGCGGAATCGCTACGATATAGTTTTTTGATTGTTTTATTCATGCTGAGAGTTAAATGTTATTGTCTCGGTTAATTAGCTCAAGTATCAATGATCGGATTTTTCAGTCGTCCGTTTCTTGCATCATAGGTTTATGTCGTTTAGATCATTCCACCTTTTAGTCCTAATTTTATAGTTAATCGAAGTAGTTCGTATTCTTTAATTATCGCTTTCAGTTCGAACCTACGTCTAGCTACGTCTACGTCTACGTTTGCCACGTTGACTACGTCTGCTATCACTTTGTCTACCGTGTGTATTACTACTCGTTACTACTGCGATCTGTTACGTCGTAACTAGGCTACGAACATTTCTATTACACTGAATTGTTGTACACGCGACTGGTATTGTTATGAACTCTAAGGATCTGTCATTAAATCTGCTTTAATATTCTATCACGTAGAGTTCAAATCATCTATCGCCTCGCACCGTGCTACCCGTGTTTTTGTTGAGATTTGAATTATTCGCAACCTTCAAAATTTCAGCAATTACATTACTTATACTACTACATGAGAAATTTCTGCAATTTAATTGGCTTAGACCAGTGGTATTTCAGCTTAATTTGAAATACCTACATGTGAAAATTACAACCTTTTGCAGGTAGTAGTATAAACAAATAATAGCATGTTGATATTTCAAAATTGTCTCAAATTTCACTCGCCTAACGGCTCGTGAAATTACTTATAACAATTTTGAAATATCACTCGTGGTATTTATGCCAAATATCACTACTGATCATGCTATTACCTATACATATACTAATTTACAATTTCACATCTGAAATTACAAAATTGCCATGGCAACATTCCGTACGTCTCAGTGCTAAGATGGCGGCAAAGTTTTAAAATGTTATGAATGAAGATGCCAGGGCATTACAAGACGCTTTAGAAAACCTAAACACACGAAAGAGTATATCAAGAAGGATTCTAAAAGGTCTTTTGTTAAAAAATTCTGAAAATTATGAACTTAAGCTAAAATTTAAGCTCTAAAGTTTTCAGTTGCAGAGTTCTCGACCGATAATCAATTTGATAAAAATGACAAAAACCGACCATTGCGAGCATAAATCGTCACCCATAATATTAATAGGTAAGCAAATGGTATACTCGTGAAACATGTTAGGGAATAATTTCACACGCGCGTGAACTTATTCCCTAATTTCACGCGTCACAGTTTGGTTACATATACTAATACGTCATAAAAGTAAAAACTCAGGTGGATAGATAATTGATTAGTTTGATGACGTCATGTGAAAACCAGCAATGTCATGGAAATAAACAAACAAAGGTCGGAAAGAGAGTGAGAATAACAGGCTCGTACTCTTCTCTAAGAATTTTTGTTGTCAAGTTTATCTCGGATTGCCCAATGATGGGATCCGTCTGCGATACTATTCGCCGCTACTGGTCTCCCAAAATAGTCAAAAGCTAAATCAATTAAAATAAAAGCTATCATTGTATGGCTGAGTCTGTTTTCGCCATGCTAATGGTCAATTTGCGGTCCGTAACTTGCTATACGGACCAAAATTTCAAAGAAAATGCTCATTTCGGAGCTCTAAATCTCTTTACCTCGGAAAAAAAGGTTGAAATTAAGTTACAACCTTGAGGACTTAGATTTTGACTTTGTCCTTTAACACTGTAAACCGTGTTTATTTGTGAACGAAGGCGATGAAGAAACTAGTAACTCGTAATCTTATCGAAGGGGATTCTAGTCATTGTTTGAAAATTTTATCGTGGTACACACTTAAGAAGACGAAAATCGACTGGCAGAGATTCGAGATGTTTTGCCTAAGAGAAAATGAGTAATTCCTTCGACAAATATGATAACAAACATGCCTGCACCCGATCATCTTGATAAGCTTCTTTGTCATTTGCAGTGTATTTCCAAAGACCAACAAAAGAAAGATAGAAGCGACTCCGAGCCAGACACAATGTCCAGTTCTCAAAAGACTCCAGCGTCACATTGGCGAGTGAATACTTACAGTGCTCTTAGGTTTGACCGAATATACTTAAAAATATGTCTGTAAGCCCTGAGGACTGGGATGTTGACTTTGCCTTTCCAGATTTTAACCTAGCTTTGTTTGAATGAGAATGAAGCTGATGTAGAAACTGAATCGTAACCTTTCCGTGGAAGAAAATATGGTCCGTGTTTGAAAATTTTAACCCAGATCACGTTTGAAGACGAGAATGAACTAGCAGAAATTCGAGAGGTTTTCCCAAAAAAATTACGAGCGAATCCTTCGACAATGACAACAAACTTACCTTGGAAAGCTTCTTTGCCTTTTTGGACCAACGGAGGAAAGATGGAAACGACTTCGAGGAAGACACAGTGCCCGGTTCCCAAAATACTCCAGTGTTAAATTAAAGAGCTAAAACTTACAGCGCTCTTAGTTTTGACCAAATAAACTTTTTCAACATGGCGAATTTGTTTTCACTTTCTCGGAAACCATTTGTTGTGTGCTATTGTTTTCGTGAGCCAATAAAAACTTTCTTTCTTCACGCCTGTCAAATGAGTGTCAAATCGCGCGTCCTGCACTTGTTTCCGGTCCCCCAAACTGAAAGAAGCCAGGTAATAAACATCGTATTAGCGTCTTTTTTTCGGCCCGTACTGTAAATTACGGATCCTCGTTTTTTTCCATCATTTATGGCCCGCGCTTCGCGCTTGGGCCATAAATCGATGGAAAAAAACTCGTTCCGTAATTTACAGTACGGACCGAAAACTCCGCTAATAAGAGGTATTAATACTTAAGAACCTTGTATGTTTTTAACAAGATAAGTGTTAGGGCCTGTTTACATGGAGGTGGGGGACCCCAGGTAGGTGAGATAACATGTGGCGGGTCATGCCACCTATCCTGTAATTAAACGTGATCAAATTAAAATGAGAAATATATGGACAGGCGGGTTACCCCACCTAAGCGGGTTACCTCACCTACCTGGGGTCCCCTACCTCCATGTAAACAGGCTATAAGAGTTTATTTTATTATATAAACACCAATGAAATGAGTGTAGATAAATGTCGTGGGTCGTGGGTAGTGGGTAGAGGTCGTGGGTCGTGGGTGTGGGTGAATGTCGTGGGCAAAAAGAAGTATAGAAAAAAATGATTGAAAAAGTGATTTAAAAAAATAAATAAATAGAAAAAAATTGTAAAATATTTATAAAACAAAAAAAATTCAACTTCTTGATTGCCTTTTTCTTCACAGCTTCTTCGTCGTCCTCTTCCTGATATTTCCTAGCCACGTGGGACTTGGATCCCCTTTCACACCATCACTATATAAAAGACATTGTATGTCGTCGATGAAGATTTATCCATACCTGAACTATCACCGCGAAAATATACGAAACAGACGTAAATTTAACGTGCAATTTGCAGAAAGTATGGGACAGCTCTGCCTCGCTGAATAGAAGTAACTGCTCACTATTAATCTTTGTTCGATCTACAATTCAAATGATCAGCGGCGATTTTTTAACACGATGGAATGCGATCACCATTGGAAAGGGGAGGGGAAAAGGACAATTTTGAGGTATTTCATATTTTTGGATAAAGTCTTTCTTGAAGAAGTTTTAGGTCTCTTACTTTACGAAGGAACCACCTTCATGCTCAACCTTTCAAGTTAAGGCGAAACAGTATGGAAATTTTATTGCCGTACGAAAATATAATTTTCTCGATTCTTTTTGTTTTGTTTACTGTACAAAATCTTTGCTGTAACGATTCTAAATATCATTCCTTAAACTGAAAGGGCGTTTCAGTCACGAATGTTGACTTCTTTGAGAAAAAGCAGTTCAGTCTCCAGTTTTTCTATAGCCTGCTTCAGGTTTACATAGCGTACAGAGTTTCTTTTATTTTTCACTTAGTAAATGCCTTTTTAGTGTCCGTTTCTTCTAAAGGATTCTCTTATTTGCTTTGCTGACCGAGGAGGAATAGGACTGTTACGCGGAGATTTTCGTTTCATGAATCTTACACCTTTTTGGTTTTTAATATTTTTGTTTTGGAAAACTTTTTTTACCCACACCCACACCCACGTCCCACGACCTTTACCAACTACCCACAACCCACGACATTTAGCTGCACTCCATAATAAATCGCGCCTTTCGCAGCTAAAGAATATTTAAGGGAAGTGGTTTGGCATTCATCGGTGTTTGTATAATAAATAGAAAATTACATGACCGCTTGGAGATACGAAATTTCTGTTCTCGTGTTGAAAAATATTTCACTTGTTTGCTGCGCTCACTCGTGAAATATTTTTCAACACTTGAAGAGAAATTTCGTATCTCTGCGCGGCCATGTAATATCCTCTATTTCTTTCCTGCAGTCTTATTACATGCTATGGGCAGAGTTCTGATAAAGTAGTGAAACTTTATTCTACGCATTGTAACTGTTTGTCGTTCCAATTGTAGATTCATAAAAAAACAACTGCAATAGCTTGCATTTGAACATAAATTCCACGTGAATTATTATTATTATTATTACTATTATTATTATTATTATTATTATTATTATTATTAATTAGTGTCATCTCAACGTACATCTTCCGGGAGTTGGTCCCTTTCATTCTTATGTAATTTTGTTTGCTTTTCTCTATAAGGCCGACACCTCTCATGTCCACAAGACTGGAAAGAATTTAATAACTCGTGCTACAAGGTTATGGACAGTTTTGGTTCTTCGCGGGAATTCAGTTGGTCGAGAGCTTTAAGCGTGTGTTATGGGTTTGGAGGAGACCTTGTAAGTGTGGCGAATAAAATGGAAATGGATTTTGTTTATAGCCTTTCTCCCAAGATCACCGACAATCCAGCTTGGATTGGGCTGGTTTATCAGTTCCAGAAAAATGAATATTTATGGAGCAGTGGAGACTCTTTTAATGGGTCTTTTTCCGTCGAGTCGCTTGAGTACTATATGAATAGTACGGTACGTGAAGACAAATGTGGCGAAATCTTCAGAAATGATTTGAACCTCACCAAATGTTGCAAGGACAACAAATATTTCATCTGTGAAAGGGCGAAAGGTAAGTTGTTCCTAAGAAAGCAATTGATAAGAAAAAAAATAAGGTTGCGCTTTTGAGTTAAAAACATCTCATAAACTACAGCTATAAACCAGTGAGGAGTACAGGACCTTCTGTAAACAAATATAAGGATACAAATAGATTTTGATACTCCTTTTTATTTCATCTCTGTATTCTCTGTCTTCTTGATGTAAGGATCAGTTTTGTTGTTTTGCATATATATGGTCAGTTTTGAGAATTTTTGTCAAATAAAGATTAAACTAAAGCTTTGACCTGTTCTGGGGGAGGGTGGGAGGGGGGTGGGGGGTTCGTCCCTATAAAAATTTGGAGGTGCTCGTCGAAATTTTCAAAATACACCCCTAAAAGATATCAGAATATAGCATCTGTGTGTAGCTCAAATTTCATTTTAACCCCTTCTGAGAGGTTCTATACGGAAAAAACGGTTGAGTAACCAAAATACATCTTATAATTTTTCGCGAGACACCTCGACAGGCTTCTAAAAGGTACCAAAACAGCTCTTATGGCAACATCTAATAGTTCATATTTTAGATAAGAGCCGGCCACTGAGTGGTATCAATCCACAAATCAAATATTAACCCCCAAAAGGTAGGACGAGTTCCCCTATTATCTTTTTTGGTGACTTCTCCCCTGGGGACTTGTTTTGCTTTCTTTTTTTCTACACTTATCGCCAAAGTTACTCTGAGTTCTAATTAGTTCACTGCTCACGTTTTCCCTCTTGTCGAATTGGTATGTGTCAATCAAATGCGATAATTTCACGGGTGTTTCACTCTTGTCCAAATCCTACTATTGTGGGCGAGGTAAATTACCACCTAATTTCACCATTTGATTACCTCTGATTAATATCATGGGTGACCCCACTGACGAATTACGCTCACAATCGTAGGTTTTTGACATGTTTATCACAAGATTATCGAACGAGAATTCCACGCACTGAAAACTTAATAGAGCTTAAAATTTTCCTTAAGTTTATAAGTTTCAGACTTTTTCGATCTTAGCTCTGAGACGTACGAAAGGTTGCCAAGGCAATTTTATAATTTCACGTGTGAAATTACTGAGAAATTATCGCTGAAATTTCGCGCCAATTTGTCACCCATCAGATTGACTTTCTTGGTGTAGTGTACTAACTGTTCTTTAAATTAGGTCCACTGGCTTGTTCTACCGATTGGTATCTCAGCGGGTCATCTTGCTTCAAAAAAAATAAAAACGATACATGGAAAGATGCTCAAAAGGCATGTGTTGACTTCGGAGGTGGCCTGGTGAGGATAGATAATGACGATCAGCACCGATTTATGATTCGTCTCCTGGAAATTTCTGGTGTAAATACAGCGGAAATAGGTGTAAGTACGAGTTATTTGCTGCAGGCATCACTAGGTATTAAAATCAAGCGTAAAGACATGCTTACTCATATCGTCTTCTTGTGTAAAGAATAGAGAGAAGTCACTTCGTCACGTTGCTACGGAAGCAAAATTTCTGAATCTCAACAAGCCTTCTTCGCGCAAATATGGCAGTTTTTACTTGCTGAGTTGTTTAACTATTCTCAGGAACAAAACAGTTAGTAGCCCAATACCATAATAATCGTTTTGTCCCCCCAAAATGTTGTATAACCATTGTTTTCAGTTTCACTTGGGACTTAGAATCGTCCCAAAAGAAACTGAAACCACAATGGCCATGCAAAATGTTTTTTGGGGGGACAAAAAGATTATTACGGTATTTTCTAAAGTGGCCAATACTTTTCTTCCATAAGATTGTTGAGATCCAGCAATTTTGGCTACCATGATAAGGTGACGTCACACTTCTCTCTATTGTGCAATGTTTAGTAATAGTCCACCGTCTGTCAATCTAGGCTCACTAAGAAAGACGTAACAAAAGCACTACCGTTTATTAAAGGTGGGTGGCAGTGATTTGCAGCATTTTTCGAATTATGCGACAATGACAAACGCTCCGTGAATAGTGACGAGGCTATAAAAACTTTTTGGCAAGTTTCCATGTTGTAAAGCACCCTTATTATTCATTCAAAATATTTCCCCGATTCTGATTGGCTAAAAGCACACGTTTAAATCACCATAACCAGTTACTCATGACCAAATTTGCAAGAATTTTGTGTTCGAGACAACAATTTTCATTCACGAAGACAAGTGTCAAAGTGTCTCTAAAAATCATGAGTCTTTAAGCTTAAAGCCTAAGCTTAAGTTTATTTTGTTTTACTTGCAGTCGGCCTCCCGGTGTTTGCCTTTTTCAAAGATGAACTCCTCGAAGCAAGAAAATCGCTCAAAGTTTTCTTTCTACAGCCAAATTTATAACTAAATATTCTTCGGAACGTTTTCTTTTTACTTGCTGTGAGAAAATATATCTGAAGGCCTTTTAAAGTTCTGTAAGCTTATATCAAACCTGATACTTGCAAAAACTTGCCGCATAAACTGTGCTCGACTTCATGAAATTAGATATAACAAAAACAAACATCAAATACAATAATTAGTCATGCTTACTATTCGAGATTTCGTTCCTGAAAGATATCAAGGAAGGCCACAGTTGCTTGAGAATTTTAAACCCTCTTACGCATCCGAAATCGGAATACCCAATTTTGACAAGCGAAGCATTTCTCAACCAAAAACACAATAAACAAACCAGCCATGGATAACAGAAGACTCTTGATAGTAGCTGTATTTCATTTTGTACATCCAGTGGAAAAAGACAGTTAAAAAGTTGACGCAAAACTCTGTCAGCTGCAGCTGTCAAAGTAAACAAGTTTCAAGACGTTGCCTAAATTTTCCGCATGAACTCACCTGTCAAATTTTGACCAATCAGAGTACAAAAATTGGACGTAGAGGGTGACCAACGCGTGACCATGGTAAGAAAAGGTCTTCTCCGCCTGTATTTTTAAAAAGCTGGCTGAGTTTTCGCGTCCGAGGTCAGTTTGAAATCAAATCTTGACAGTGAGGGGCCATAGTGACATAAACACAACATATTTCATATGAATCAATGGAAAAAATAGACTTGAGCCCGCGATCATTTAAAACTAGTAATTTGTCAGCGGATAACTTCAAAAAAGTATTCGACCTCGATGGGTCGACATTTGAGCCGGCGGTTCGGTCAGGTGACACTGGTCAGCGGATATCCTGTTTTGACAGCTGTCAATTGATCACAACATTGATCTGCAAGTAGTTTTCTCTTGGGCTCCCAAACTAGCTAGAAAGTGTGAGAGTAAACATTGGTTTCCCTGTGGTGCGGACGGACGGTCGGGCGTACGGTCACGTGATTTACCAAATGTTCTCGGATGGGTAGATTACCACATTTCCTTAGCTATGGGGCTCCGTCCACGCGCGCGCTTCGCGCGCGGGTGGAACTCCGCTAATAAAACAATTATTGAATTTGGCTTTCGTATCATATGAAGAATTATGAAGATCTCGGAGGGTGTTATCCGATAACACCCTCCTCGATCTCCATAATTCTTCATGAGATACTCAGCCTCATTCAATAATTGTCAATTTATGATAGCCTTAAGGTGGCTCGACCTGAATGATTATCTTAGTACAGTATTCGATGATGTTGTTAGCCTGCGCGGGAGCTGCAGAAACAATTTCCTCCCACGGTCCCCACGGGAAAAGCTTCAACTTTTTATAATTCTCTTCCTGCGAGTGTAAATTCTCTCCTTGCAAGAAAGGAATGTGCAATTTGTATATCGCCCGTCAAATTGACACAATCACTTTGATAGTAACAAATGCTTTATATGCAATGTCCGACAGAAATAAAACTGATTTTAATTTGCTTTGCAAGTTTTAAGAGACAGAAAATTATTGTTAATAAATAAAAGTTCAGTAATTTATTTACTTCTCACTTAGGGAAAAATTAATGACTCCAAACTAATGCCAATCATTTCTTATTTCAAAAGGCTAACTTGCCTACCCATCCCCGGCTCAGGCAGACCTGAATGAACCCCCATTTAATATGGGGGTCTTGTTTGTACTTAACTAGGTTTGTTAATGTCTTGTCTGTGTCCATTTTTAAGTACGTGTGGGTTGACAACACCAGGAACTCAACATGTAGACGAATTAAGACAGACGGTGGATGGATTGAAGAGCCGGATAAATGTGACCACCTTTTGCACAGCTATGTTTGTGAAAGGCCTGCCGCCTCAACAATAAGTAAATACAAATTTTATATGATCCAATTCTACTAAAGGTTTAGTTAATGCTTTCCCATATAAAAAGACGGGGATACTCGACGTCTTGTATAAGGGTACGGGTAAATTGCAGATCAGTTTAGTGTCATTACTTGGGTTAAGGACTGAAAGCCATATTTGGACCCACACAAGTATCTTTATGGGTAATTACTCGAGGAAATGACGAATAAAGAAGAAGAAAAAAAGACACAGGGGCGTAGTGTGGTTTTTCCGGTTAGGTACGCACAGGAAGGCGTAGCAGGGGCGGATCCAGGATTCTTTTTAGGAGGGGGTGCACTCGTCCCTTGCTCTACTTCAACACCAATAAACTACATACAGTAGTTTTTTTTTAGCTGAATACCAGTTGTATTAGAAAACCGCAGGTCATCTCAAGGGGGGGGGGGGTGCGCACCCCCTGCACCCTCCCCCTAGATCCGCCCCTGCGTAGCGAAACAAGCGCCGACGGCGCAAGCCTCTAGGGGCTCTGGGGGCATACTACCCAAGAAAAATTTTTAATCATGTTTAGGGCCTCGGAAATGCTATTTCCCATGATTTTCGAGGGGAAGTTTCATAAAGCATGGAAAAACGCTAACTTTTCATCAACTTTGTTGTTTATCTGTCAACCCTTGGTACTACTGATATATGTGTATGTTAGTTATAAACTGTAAATGTGGCTACAGGAAAAAAGTGAGGCGTCTCCCTTTACAACGGGAATCTGGAAACTACTTTGTCAATATCCCGATTCTTGTGCTTGTGTATGTGGAGTGTGGTTCACTCATAGTGCTTCGAAGAGGGGTTTTTGAGTCTCTTCATGCCGCTAAAACTGCCTTCGGCAGCGCAGGTTGACACAGGATAGGTTAGCAAAGTGAGAAAACAGGGGCACCCAACGAATATTTTTCTGAAAATGAGCCGTTAACTACAGAAAACGAAAATTTAGACGCTTTTAAGGCATTTTCAAGCGCTTTTCTGTGTTGCTGGAAAGAATTTATCTGTTCCTCACTCCCAGCAGGTTAGATGGCTATTCTCCCAGCCAGCAGAGCGGCCTTTTCCATGTTTACCAGCCAGAAAAAAAAAAAAAATCAGTATTCAAATAAGCGCCGCAGGGTTGCTTGGAAATTGCGGCGCTGATTCGAGTATATACGGTAAAAATAAATAACACACAGCCTTATCTCTCGCTTGTCAACCAAGAATAACAACAACTACAATGGTAATGAAAAAGGAACGTCACTAAGCCTTCCCTAGATGTACCTTTTGTGAATCCTATTCAGTCCAACTTGAATATAATACATCAGGCGGTTTAATAGATTTTGACAACGGTGAACTCGCGCTCCGCCAAAACTTTAACAGTTGTGTAACACTATTATGTAAGATGGACGAAAAGAATGCAGTTACCAAGAACATGCAGATATAACACTTTATCGTGACTATTGGCAACCTTTCCTTTACACCCCGATAAGTTTGTTCTGCAGTTGGTGCTTCCACAAAAAACCCAAAACACTTAAATCTAAAAACAAGGAAAAAAAGAACCATGAGATGAATATTAAAGAAAACCTACTAAATCCAGCTGCAAGAGGCGTAAAATATAATTACAACAGACAAGTGTTTTTTTGTTTAAAAAAATAATAATATTATTATTATCTCCCTAAGAATGAATGGAATGTTGCTATCGACATCATCCATCACGGTCATGTAGAGAGGTTTTATTAACAGCTTTTCCCAAATTTGGTTATATTTTCTGAAAACATGGTTGAAATTGCATTTCTCTTCTTGTCTGTATGTTAAAACTTATTCCTTAAAACAGAGCTCCTCAATAGTTGCTCTTTATTTTTTTCATTTCTAAACATAAACATACTGAATAAGGGCTAGAACATTTTACTTCTTGGTTGAGCAACTTTAACCGCATTAAATACGGTTATAATTGAAACATGAAATTTCTAGTGAAGATTAAAAAAATTTACATAAATGCACCGCAAAAACCATGAATCAGTATTTGCAATCCACACTTTATCTGCAACTTGCACAATATCATTGTAAAATAGCACAAAAAATGAAGACAATTGTACACACATCAGCAGTAAAATTATAACCATGTCTTCCAATTAAACAAGAAAGTTATTTAGGAAGTTATTAAAACAGCTCTGAGACAGTTACCCTAGTTGAAACAAAACAAAAAAGGGATAAATGATTTTAAAAAAACGTTGAGAAGGACAAAAAACTTATAATAAGGCCAAGCTAACAGCACCCATCGTCAGACGCCTTACACCACGTGTGGAAGAAGAGAGGGTCAAAAGAACCAACAGTAAAAGAATGCTCGTTGTCACAACTCTAGCCCCACCGACAGCGGGAGAGAGGGTCGCAAGGACGAACAGACAAAGAATGCTCGTTGTCACAACTCTAGCCCCACCTAATGGCAGGAGAGAGGGTCGCAAGGACGAACAAACAAAGAATGCTCGTTGTCACAACTCTAACCCCACCTACAGCGGGAGAGAGGGTCGCAAGGACGAACAAACAAAGAATGCTCGTTGTCACAACTCTAGCCCCA
>CALNXI010002236.1:1921-11921 GCA_942486025.1 Porites evermanni | reverse complement strand
AAGGTACTGGCCATACCGCAATCTCGTTCCCAGAGTCCGCGCGTTACCCTAGTCCAGCGGAACAACAAATTAACAGTCAACATTGATACACAGCAATAGTATCAATCAATCAATCAATCAATCAACTTTATTGGTACATCCAGTTAAAATGGGTTTTCACATACCAATTACAATAAAATCTAATATGAACAACAGAAATCTAAAAGAAACATTTGAAAGTGATAAAACATTACCATATTATTTAAAAATATAAAATATGCATAATTACACCTATTGAGTGTCAATGGCTTAAAAAATCGTCAAGTGCACGTCCTTAAATCGCGATCTTAAAAACATTAAATGACTCTATGTTTGCTAAACTTTCTGGAAGGTCATTCCAGAGCTGAACAGCCCTATATGACAAAGATCGCTGACCTGTAGCTGATCTAAAAGATGGTATATGAAGTTTATCTTTATTCCTAGTATTTCTAGTATGCACTTGGCTTCTTGTCGGAAACTTATTACACAAGGATGGTGGGGCTAATCCCTTTATACATTTGAAAGCCATTAAAATGTCTCTATCCTCCAGTTGCTTAGCAACTGGTAACCAGTGGAGTTGCTTTAGCATCAGCATGATGTGCTCATACTTTCTTGCGCCAGTCATAATCCGTGCCGCAAAATTCTGAACTTTTTGAAGCTTAGCAATGTTCTGTTTTGTTGTACTAGACCACATGGACGAACAATAGAAAAGCTTCCTGAACACTAATGAATTTATGATGGTTATGAGCGTAGACCTATCAAACAAATGTTTCACACGATTGATTTGGCACAGGCTACCTGTACACTTAGATACAACCTCGGTCACATGTGCGTCAAAACTAAGGCGCGAGTCCACGATGACCCCCAAATCGTTTGTAGAACGAGACGGCAGAATCTCTTTACCGAGTAGCGTAACTCCAAAACCCTCCGGCACACGAGCTAACATCTGCGGGTTTCCAAGAAGCAATAACTTAGTCTTGTCTGGATTAATCAGCAAGCTGTGTGTGCAACACCAGGCGGCAATCTGTTACAAATCTTCGGACAAATGTTCCACAGCCATGGATGTCTCCTGGACAGGAAACGAAAGATGGAGCTGGCAATCATCCACGTAACTCTTTAGTGAGCACAGGTTAGGGACAGCTGGAAGATCGTTGAGGTATATATTAAAAAGGGTTAGCCCCAAGATCGACCCTTTAGGTACACCATAAGCTACCTGGCGAGGATCTGACACCTCACAACCAATCCTCACCTGCTGATTCCTGCCCGTCAGATAGCTTCTAAACCATTCCTGTATAACCATGGCCTGTATAGACACACCCAGTTCTCGAAGTTTACGTAATAGGATCCCATGCTCGATACTGTCAAAGGCCTTTGACAAGTCCAACAGAACCAACGCTGTGATCCATTGCTTCGAGAATCATATCAGACATGAAAATATGTCTGTCGAGTGCTTCTTCTTGTTTCCATTTCGATGTTCAGTTAAACAGTTCTGACGTGTTGTTTACCCCGTTAACTGATTAAGAGCTGCTCGTTCGCAGATCTTAGACAGAGCGGATAGCAGTGATACTTGCCGGTTGTTATTAGCAACCTCATGATCCCCTTACTTTAATATCGGTATAACCACGGACTCTTTCCAAGCAGATGGAAAAACTGATGTTAAAAGCGATCTATCTATAAGCTTTATCAGGACTGGAAGTATAACTGGTAGGGCATCCTTGATCACACCCATGTGTAACTTGCCCTTTCCTGGTGCCCTGTTTGAAGGAAAAGACAAGATGATCTGGTGTACTTCAAAGGTAGTGACTGCGCGGAATCGGAATTTCTCTAGTTGTAATAAGGTCTTGGCTGAGGGGGGCTTATACGCTGGAAGAACGTTAACTGAAGTAAGCCTCTTAGATTCAGCTGCAGCCCTTACCCGCACAGAAGTTAAGAACTCACTGAACTCGTTCGCCAGTTCCGTAAAATTAAATTATCTTTCGTGGACTTGTATATATTCGCATAACAATCATCCCAATCAGGATGTTCTGGAAAGCTTTTTTTCCAAGCCGTTACTGCGGAGGGTTCTGAAGCAAGTTTCTCAATGAACAGACTGTAATGATTTTTACAGCGGAATTTGGTTAAGACTATTGTTCTATCTTCCATCTGACAGTATTCTGAAGTTACCCCAAGCAGATCAGGAACCGGAGAATCAAATGCCTTTCGTTCAATTCGGAGGAATGGCAGAAATTAATTGAAAATAGTGCAAAAATATATGTCTTTAGTCTTTTCCTTAAAATGTCAACAGATGAGCTTGATTTTATGTAAACACGCAGCGAATCTCGAAGTCTTGGTGCGCAAACCGAAAAGGATTTATATCCGTACGTTCTAAGATTAAATGAGGTGGAATTAGGCAACAATTTCGCAGCAGACCGCAAACTACGCAGCGGAGAGTAAGGCTCTAGGAGATCACTTAAGTACTAAGGAGCCAAGCCTTGCATCGCCTTGTATGTAAAAAGCAGCACTTTAAATTTAATACGCTGATCAACAGGCAGCCAATGTAACTGCAAAAGCAGTAGCGTAACGTGATCTGATTTTTTTGACATGGTGACAAGCCTACAATCCTGGACGAAAGTCCTTGGGACAGTACTGCAATATTCATATTTTTCTGTCATTTCTCGGTTCCCTGTTAAAACAGTGCATACTTTTCAAAAGTTGCAGATCTCCCTTCCCCCACCCTATACAAAGTTGAAACTCGGAAAAAATTCTAGATACACGCGTTCAACACTGTTTGTGGGGTGTAGGGAGGGGTTGGACCTGTGTGAATTGGAAAACGCCCCAGAAACGCGAAAGTGTCCCAAGACTTTTGTCCATGATCGTAGGTTCAGAATTCAAAACATATTGCAGACGCTGTTATAAGCTCTTAGGGAGACCATGGCCTGCAATGAAAGAATGCCATTTCCTTAAACCAATTTTCCACCATTTCCATGCAATGAAGAGATACAAAAAAATTGAAATTAAAAAAAATTCGGGAAAAAAAAGAAGAAGAAGAGAAAAGGATCCCATACAGCTTTACGCCCACGTGCCTGTTAATCCTATACTGTTATAATTGAGCAGGCGTTTATGGTTTGGATTCATCGGACGGCTTTCTACTGTACGTGCAGACAAGAAATCGGAGAAATACCCGGCTGAAAATACAGATCGTTCATAGTCAGGGATTAATGAACATGTAATGCTGGTTAACGTGGCCCATTTCTGGCCATAAAGTTTTCCTATGAAATATCACTGCTATTGAACGTATGTTACAGTTTTTTTAAAGCCCAATTTTATAAGCCGTGCTTTTTTGTACTTTTTATTGGATTATTTCAGTTGGTCATTATCGAGGTCTTTCACCCTTGTCATTAGCGACTTTAAGATCCAACGACGCGACGGAAATGAGAATGTCGCTTAAAAAGTGAATTTGCGTTCTGTCAGTCTTCACCGCAATTATTCCTACCCACGTACTTTGTCAAATGTTGGCGAACCCTCCTGGAGTTGAATTCCTAGGGACCATATCCAAGTAGAGAAAGAGAAATTGAATTTTGTCGTCGCTTGTTATGTCCCCAATAAAACGCGAAATTAGGCACTTTCACGTTGTGGTCGTGCAAAAACGGGCAAAGAAATGTAAAAAAAGCGTGGTGCACACGCAAAGTTGTTGTTTTGCTTATAAAACCTATTGTTCATTTGACGTTCTCGTTGCCGTCCGCGTCTATTTTGCCTTGTAACCTTCTTGAGGGCAGTTTCGTTGTCAGCTTTCGTAATCTGAATTATTTTTAGTAATCAAATTGACGGAGGTAGTCCGAGTATATAACATAAAAAAGTGTTTCTAGTAGTATAACCATGCTAACGTTTCTTGATGAATTGTCGTTTCATGAACATATTACAGTTCTGTTGTCTTCTAAAAGCTTTAAATTTGACTGTTATCGCGCTAGTTTGTAGTTTTTATAGCATCTCGGCATTGTACATCATTAATGGTTGAAAGCTGACAGCCACAAAAAAGAAAGAGTATAGGTCTCCTTTGTAACTTTTTAAGGGCAATTTCGTTATCACCTTTTGTAAGTTTAGTACATAATTTGATTTCGTGATTGCTTCGAGTAGTCTACTATGTTGGAAATTAAGCCTCGTTGGTGGATAGGTAAGGATAGTTTAGGGATAGTCTATGACGTCAACCATGGTTATAACCTAGGGAAAAAATGCCTTCCTCCATACTAATAACTGTCTTCCTGCATACTAATTGGGTACAGGTTTTACTAATGAGCGTCTCTCTACTCAAGAAGCACAATAGGCTTGCCTCGGCTTGCACGTTTAGTAACTTGAGCCCGGTTTTCAGACGGTCTATTAAAAGGAAAATAGGAATAAGAGAAGCGATCACCTAGCAACGCGAGAAACGGCTTCCTATATCTTATTAAGCGCGAAAACTCAGATATATAAACAAAACACATACAGAAAGTGGAGTTGAAAAGTCCTTATTTCTATTTAGTTTATGTCTTCTTATTTAGCGCTAAAACTCAGATATATAAACAAGTGGAGCTGAAAACTCTCTATTTCAATTTTGTCTGACTATTTCAGAACCGTTTTCTCCGTTCTATCTCCAGGAAGTGAAAAACTATTAAAGTCTCAGAGTTTCACGCACCGCGTTAGTCAGTTAATTATGCGAGTTCACAAGCTCAAAGTTGAATACAAATTAGCTCTACAGGAAAGACCCAAGGTAGAGAATCTTGACGTATTACTATATAAACAATTTTAAATAACTTAACAAGGATTAATTAAAACACGCGACTAATAATTGCTAGCAAAAAAACAAGAAGAGAGATACCGTTTAAAAAACTTTATTAAAAACAATGACAAAAAGAGCCATATACACAGCGATTTGTAAGGAATCAGTGGAAATTAATTAATCTTTATCTTCTTCGCCCATGGAGTACTTGTAAGGTTTGAATTTCTTATGCCACACTTCCTCAGCTGTTTGGCATAAGCTTTATGATCATCCAAATAATTTACAAATTGAATCCGACGCCTTTTGCCCTTCGGGCCTTGTTGTGATGGGGTTTCTACTGTGGGAGGAGGGGTCAGGAAAGCAGGTTTAAGGGTGAGGCTTTCTTTGTTAGGTTTTTGAGAGAGAGCCGCTTGTGTTAATTCAGGTGTTACATTAAAGGGGTTGGGGGGAGTGGAGAATGCTATCGTTGCTGTCGAAGAATCTTGTGTCCTTTATGTTAAGTCGGGAACAGTGCTGATTATTTCTTCCGGTCGTGTTCTTGTATTTAATTGTTCTTTAAAAGCCAGGTATCTGTTTTGCAACTGAAAGAATCGTTTAGCTTTTTCATCGTCCCGAAGATCGTTTCGAGAAAGCACGTCAGCTATGTTGCCTTGGATTTCTTGCATAGCTGGAAGAAGCGGGACAGGCGAAAGAGTTTGCTGCTTCAGATATTTTAGAAGCTCTTGAGGAATATATATTTTCTTGAAACCCTGCTTGGTTAAAGTCTTCTTCACTGGGAAGGACGTTTGTTCGCAACCGACAATTATCTTGGGTAGTAGTTTTCAGATCAATCAGAAGATAACCGAAAGGTCTTTTTACAGCCTCTTCGTACTGATTTAAAAAGAAATCCGTCTGCCCAGGATACATTTGTGTCGCCAGAGTCAAGATTTGCAATTTGTCTCGTAGATTCTTGAATAACACCAGATAGTGGCTGTTTAGGCTCTACCTTCCCCTGATGAAATAGATTCTGCACGATATAAATCACGCTCAGATTGCGATGATGAGAACCACGAGTAAAAAGGTTCACAATTCGCTTGTCTTTACTGGCGTCAATCATCTGATCATCAAACACGATCAAATTCCGTTTGTTCACATCAAAATAGGAATACTGCTCCAAAGCCGTAGGAATTCCCTTGAAGAATTCAATGTGTGGTATGGCGACTAACATTTGTGTATACGCAGTCTGCCATTGTGAATAATACCAATCCTTGGCTTGTTGCAATAGAGGTCGAACCCAGGCAGTTTTTCCGGACCCGGTCATTCTGGCAATCATGGAGGTGAAAGGATGCTCGAAGCGAGACCGCTGACATTTCTGTGAAAACATTGGAACTGTTTGAAATGGGGTGAGACCAGCATTGCGGTGTTTAGACATAACGTGCCTTTGCATATTATCTTTTCTACTAAAGGATTTTTCGCAGACAGAACAGAACCAACTCATGTCAATTCTTCAGGAGCAAAATGGAGACTGAGAATAAGCTAGAATGTTGGGCATTTATACAGGTTTTTATTGTTTTCCCTCCTTCTCCTCCTCATTTCTATTGTTTTTCCCTCCTCCTCCTCCTCCTCCTCCTCATTTCTATCGTTTTTCCCTCCTCCTCCTCCTCATTTCTATTGTTTTCCCTCTTCCTCCTCATATTGTTTTCTATCCTTCGCCCACTCGTTTCATTTTTTTTCTCCACGAGATTCTATAAAAGACTGCAAGCTGCCATCTTTAGTTCATTTTGAAGCAATGTCTCGTGTTAGCTGATTGCCCTGCTTATCAGCGCCAGTTTCTTTTAAAGACAGCTACTCCACAACAACTACATGCACTAGTCCAAGTCTTATACAATGTTTTTATGGGACACATTCCTATCCCCGAAGAAAATAAGCGGATATTGCTGCCATATAAGGATGCTTTACTTGACCTGACCAGTCCAAATGTCCCTTACAAAACAAAGAAGCGAGTCCTTGTACAAGAGGGTGGTGGTCTTATTGAAGATGTATTAGCCTCTGTTGTTTCAAGCTTGGGATCTCTAATGCTATATTAGAGGTGACGCTTCGCTAGGTTGATCGTTCGAAGCTAAGTCTGTCACGGGTACTCATCAAAATGAAGAGAAAGATAGATTTGGTTGAAGAAGAACACGAGAGTGAACATGAAGAAAACGAAAGTTCTGGTGATGAAAGCGAGGATGAATAACCGAGAATGAAAGAAGAACCAAGAACAAAAGATGTTTTGAGCCATGTTTCCGGCGCAGTGCCGGAAAAGCGTACTTCTGATTTGCTGCATAGTATGGCCGCGTCCAAAGATATTCTTTTCTGGACTCCCAGCGGACAATTACTTCGAAATAAACGCACTATTCCCGTCACAAACTTCTCACTGAAGCACACGTACCAACTCTGCGGTATGGCCAGTACCTTACGCATGCGCATAGCCATATCACCCGTTTAGTGGCAGCCATGGACAGCTGTTTTGCCCTTATTGAGGCTCATCAGGGTTATGGTTTTGCGCATGAGTAAGGTACTGGCCATACCGCAATCTCGTTCCCAGAGTCCGCGCGTTACCCTAGTCCAGCGGAACAACAAATTAACAGTCAACATTGATACACAGCAATAGTATCAATCAATCAATCAATCAATCAACTTTATTGGTACATCCAGTTAAAATGGGTTTTCACATACCAATTACAATAAAATCTAATATGAACAACAGAAATCTAAAAGAAACATTTGAAAGTGATAAAACATTACCATATTATTTAAAAATATAAAATATGCATAATTACACCTATTGAGTGTCAATGGCTTAAAAAATCGTCAAGTGCACGTCCTTAAATCGCGATCTTAAAAACATTAAATGACTCTATGTTTGCTAAACTTTCTGGAAGGTCATTCCAGAGCTGAACAGCCCTATATGACAAAGATCGCTGACCTGTAGCTGATCTAAAAGATGGTATATGAAGTTTATCTTTATTCCTAGTATTTCTAGTATGCACTTGGCTTCTTGTCGGAAACTTATTACACAAGGATGGTGGGGCTAATCCCTTTATACATTTGAAAGCCATTAAAATGTCTCTATCCTCCAGTTGCTTAGCAACTGGTAACCAGTGGAGTTGCTTTAGCATCAGCATGATGTGCTCATACTTTCTTGCGCCAGTCATAATCCGTGCCGCAAAATTCTGAACTTTTTGAAGCTTAGCAATGTTCTGTTTTGTTGTACTAGACCACATGGACGAACAATAGAAAAGCTTGCTGAACACTAATGAATTTATGATGGTTATGAGCGTAGACCTATCAAACAAATGTTTCACACGATTGATTTGGCACAGGCTACCTGTACACATAGATACAACCTCGGTCACATTTTCGTCAAAACTAAGGCGCGAGTCCACGATGACCCCCAAATCGTTTGCAGAACGAGAAGGCAGAATCTCTTTACCGAGTAGCGTAACTCCAAAACCCTTCGGCACACGAGCTAACATCTGCGGGGTTCCAAGGAGCAATAACTTAGTCTTGTCTGGATTAATCAGCAAGCTGTGTGTGCAACACCAGGCGCCAATCTGTTGCAAATCTTCGGACAAATGTTCCACAGCCATGGCTATCTCCTGGACAGCAAACGAAAGATAGCGGTGGGAATCATCCACGTAACTCTTCAGTGAGCACAGGTTAGGGACAGCTGGAAGATCGTTGATGTATATATTAAAAAGGGCTGGCCCCAAGGTCGACTCTTGAGGTTCACCATAAGCTACCTGGCGAGGATCTGACACCTCACAACCAATCCTCACCCGCTGATTCCTGTCCGTCAGATAGCTTCTAAACCATTCCATGGCCTGTATAGACACACCCAGTTCTCGAAGTTTACGTAATAGGATCCCATGCTCGATACTGTCAAAGGCCTTTGACAAGTCCAACAGAACCAACGCTGTGATCCATTGCTTCGAGAATCATATCGGACATGAAAATATGGAGCGTTTCGGTCGAGTGCTCCTTCTTGTTTCCATTTTGATGTTCAGTTAAACAGTTCTGACGTGTAGTGTACCCCGTTAACGGATTAAGAGCTGCTCGTTCGTTCGTGATACTGGCCGGTTGTTATTAGCAACCTCATGATCCCCTTCCTTTAATATCGGTATCACCACGGACTCTTTCCAAGCAGATGGAAAAACTGATGTTAAAACCAGTCTATTTATAAGCTCTGTCAGGACTGGAAGTATAACTGGTAGGGCATCCTTGATCACACTCATGTGTAACTTATCCTTTCCTGGTGCCCTGTTTGAAGGAAAAGGCAAGATGATCTGGTGTACTTCAAAGGTAGTGACTGCGCGGAATCGGAATTCCTCTAGTTGGAATAAGGTCTTGGCTGAGGGGGGCTTATACGCTGGAAGAACGTTAACTGAAGCAAGCCTCTCAGATTCAGCTGCAGCCCTTGCCCCCACAGAAGTAAAGAACTCATTGAACTCGTTCGCCAGTTCCGTCAAATTAAATTATCTTTAGTGGACTTGTATATATTCGCATAACAATCACCCCAATCAGGATGTTCTGGAAAGCTTTTTTTCCAAGCCGTTACTGCGGAGGGTTCTGAAGCAAGTTTCTCAGTGAACAGACTGTAATAATTTTTACAGCGGAATTTGGTTAAGACTATTGTTCTATCTTCCATCTGACAGTATTCTGAAGTTGCTCCAAGCTGATCAGGAACCGGAGAATCAAATGCCTTTCGTTCAATTCGGAGGAATGGCAGAAATTAATTGAAAATAGTGCAAAAAGATATGTCTTTAGTCTTTTCCTTAAAATGTCAACAGATGAGCTTGATTTTATGTAAACACGCAGCGAATCCCAAAGTCTTGGTGCGCAAACCGAAAAGGATTTATATCCGTACGTTCTAAGATTAAATAAGGGGGAATTAGGCAACAATTTCGCAGCAGACCGCAAACTACGCAGCGGAGAGTAAGGCTTTAGGAGATCAATAAAGTACTAAGGAGCCAAGCCTTGCATCGCCTTGTATGTAAAAAGCAGCACTTTAAATTCAATACGCTGATCAACAGGCAGCCAATGTAACTGAAAAAGCAGTGGCGTAACGTGATCTGATTTTCCTGACATGGTGACAAGCCTACAATCCTGGACGAAAGTCCTTGGGACAGTACTGCAATATTCATATTTTTCTGTCATTTCTCGGTTCCCTGTTAAAACAGTGCATACTTTTCAAAAGTTGCAGATCTCCCTCCCCCCACCCTATACAAA
>CALNXI010002235.1:26812-82901 GCA_942486025.1 Porites evermanni | reverse complement strand
GGCTTAGGTAACCTATTATGGGATGGGAACATTGAAATTCCTATTCAGTGCATCTTGAGGATTACGAAAATGTAAGTTAAAAAAATACATCATAGGGGTGCATGGGAACACTACCTTCCGACTAGACTATTTTATTCCGTTTGTTGCCGTATACGTCATTTACGTGTCTCGCGTTATACACATTCTTGCCCTTTTACGGCTATGTTCACCCTATGCCGGATAGCTTTTCCGGCGTGCCGACGCGAAAAGCTATCCGGTATAGTATGAACAGCTATCCGATTTGGACTCTCTACTTTAGAGATCGGGCACCTTGAAATTTGCTCCGTCACAGAAATCGCGCCAAAATCACCATTCTTGCGGGAGGGTTCTAAAGGGGTAAAATGGGAGTTGGGATTTGCCTATCTGGGTCCCGAGAAAATGGGATTGACTACACTGGGGCTGGGATTTAACCACTGGGAAAGGAATAGACAATTTCTAAATTGGGAATGGGATATCTCTCCTTTGACGATCTTCGAATATATTATTTGACACGATTGCTCACATGTGCCTATTTCAGATAAAAGAAATAATATTCTGTACCAGTAGACCTCAGTAAACACATAGCATCATGTCAGTCTTATTTTTTGCCTTTGTGTCTCATGCCATGAGCCGCAACACAGCTCGCTGGTCTGGTCAGTTCAGCAGTTTGTTGTCGGGAGAATGACATGGGCACGTTTGCGCACGACAGAATTCAAATACGGGCGTGGAACTGAAGTTTCCGCCGCGAAGAGGGGGTTCGCGGATCATGCAATAGAAATGTCTATGTGGACTTCGTTGAACCCGGTAACTCCCAATAAAGCGCTGTTCGTATCGCGGACCATTGACGAACATATGGAAATGCCTAGAAGAAGTGAGTCACGTTCCTTGTTCATCCGAGTGATCTAGCCTGTGCACAGACGCTCCCTCCCCTAAAAAAGGAACAATAAACGTCGTCTTTAGTCAGAGTTGATTGCGTTCCCCGGCAAACTCAGACTCCAACTTTTTTGGCACTTCTGCACGGGCAACATAGCCAATAACTTGGTAAAACACCCAAAAAGCAAACAAAGACCTTTAGAAAGAAAAAGGGAGCAAGTTGCCTCTTATGCATGAGAAACGCCTTTTTTTCGAAGAAACAGACGATGTGAGATTGGTAGACAATGGTGGAAGCCTGAGATGATTTGTGGTAAAACACCCTAAGTGAATAAGAGTAAGAGTTCAATCAGTGGCCATCTAAAGTACTCCAAGCGTGTGCATGTGTGCCTTGCACGGGTCGCTGTAGAAGCTTTAAATATATAGGCAAAGAGAACTGACGAGTTTTCAGTCCAGTGGCAAAAATGAGGAAGACAAGATTGGTTTTAATATAGTTATGCTAACAAGGGTTGGAAGAGAAAGAGCGTTTACCAGCAGAATGAGAAATTATCGTCAATCCACGGCATCAATCAGCGCTTTTACTTCATTATGGCAATGCGCTTCAGTTCGCAAACGAGCACTGAAAATGGGATTTCAGATTTGTTAACTGGGATTTAGACCAAAATTTGGCTGGGACCTGGGCCGCGTAACGAATAGGGCAATAGCCCACTTTTGATATTTCAAAATTCAAACATGAATCAGAGGCTTAAGGGACAAAATGGCAAATTTTTCACGACTCCATTGTCTCGCCATTCCCAGAGGAGACTTGACCACAAAGCGAACTAAACCAAATTTAGAAGTGACCAGAAAGCCTCGGAGTCATGTTATAATTGAAATATATCGAACGGGTGATCAGATGGTAAATCACTCACCCTAAAGCCACTGGGTAACCTACCGGGTTCAGCTTCTCGAAAAAGTAATGCAGCCTAGGTGTTTTAAAAAAAGAAAAAGACTTTTCCATGTTAAAATCGAACAATATTATTTTCTCCATTTAAACCACGTGATGTCCTCAAGAGAATTTGCTTTTTGATTTTTCATAAATCATGCATACGAGTGCACGTTCTCAAGGGTACCAGTTTAGGTGGTCTGCAATGGGAAACGAACAAGGTACAAACTAACAATTTCTTTTATCCAAAAACGGCCAAGAGAGGAAGGAAAGTCATATTGAGCATATTGTCCTTAAGCACAACAGTATGTTTGAAAGTATATAAATTATTGTTCTGGAGAGTGACCTTTAACTTTTGTGGTTAAAAGTGGTCGTTAAAATACGAGCTTTCGCCGATCAACGGTCCCATAAGTAGCCTGGGTCGCAGACACTCTAAAACGCAGTATGTACCAATGGTCTAGACGAATCGTGAGCCGGCATTCCTTTCTCTCTTCCATGGTATACATCATTTTTCCGTTTGTTGTTACATCTGACGTGGAATTTTTCGATGTCGATTTTATCCCATTCACTGATCTACTGGATCCTTCTTTTGATATCCGGCCACTAACTTATTGATTTACAGCCGTATTTAAACTGATCTGCTTGAATGTTTCTTATCCAGTCAATTACGCTTTAAGTGTATAAAACTATCCGACGTGATAAAATGTAAGTGATGAAAGGTCACAATAAGTTGAACAGGTACAGACAAATACATAAAATTACCAAGATAACGTTATCTGCAGAACCAAAAGAATCATTTTAAATACTTTGGTGACCGAGAAATATCGATCATTCTAAGCTATATAGGGAAATTATGGAATAAAATACTTCAGTATTATGATGAACACGAACAAAGAACTGTGCTCGTTTGACAAAATGGTTCACCGACAGAAACGTTTTATTGTTGTGATATATCGAGCTACTCACTCATACCGCATNATGGTATACATCATTTTTCCGTTTGTTGTTACATCTGACGTGGAATTTTTCGATGTCGATTTTATCCCATTCACTGATCTACTGGATCCTTCTTTTGATATCCGGCCACTAACTTATTGATTTACAGCCGTATTTAAACTGATCTGCTTGAATGTTTCTTATCCAGTCAATTACGCTTTAAGTGTATAAAACTATCCGACGTGATAAAATGTAAGTGATGAAAGGTCACAATAAGTTGAACAGGTACAGACAAATACATAAAATTACCAAGATAACGTTATCTGCAGAACCAAAAGAATCATTTTAAATACTTTGGTGACCGAGAAATATCGATCATTCTAAGCTATATAGGGAAATTATGGAATAAAATACTTCAGTATTATGATGAACACGAACAAAGAACTGTGCTCGTTTGACAAAATGGTTCACCGACAGAAACGTTTTATTGTTGTGATATATCGAGCTACTCACTCATACCGCATCTACAAATTATAATAAGTAGAATTAGCCTGACACTTTCGGCCAACGCGAAAGAAAAGAAATCACTGCGACTGACGAGTCAGTTGACATTAGAGAGGATCCAACTCCAAATATCGCCTTCGAGATCTAGCAAATGGGGATCAAATGGCGTTCTTTCCTACCTCAAAGTTATACCAAGTTTTGCTTTTCACACCACACTTTCTGCATCCAATCAGCAAAGCTTTCTGTTGGAAAACAGGACGCCTATCAAATGGAAGAAATTAAACTTCCTTCTTGCGTCTCAGAGACGGAAATAACTCGTCACTGGGAAGGGTCTCGGGAAAGTCCCTTGCTATCACGTGATAAACAGATCACATTGCTCCCCTTCTGTAAATCAATGTAGAATAACATCTGTCGGCCATGGAAAGAGACGTTAAGGGAAATTGAGCATATACTAGGGGGTAAAAAATGTACCTATTACCTTTTTGCATTCTGATGAAGTAAAGTATTTATCAAGAAGCTCTCTGCTTTGCAATTCATAGCTGTTCGACCAGCCTTGCCTTTTAAAGCACTATAAATCAAAATTTTATAGTTCCCTGCTTTGAGTCAAGGGGGGATAAAATTGAAGTTTGATCTAATGTCGCCATCATTGAACCACAAAGGAACAGAAGTATTTAAAAAGGCAATGACTGTTCATTTATACGGCGCTGATACACCGGATGTTCACATGCCATCAGTAATAACAAAATTTTTCATTTATCTCAATCATATACAATCGTGGTGACCGTTTTTCGATATCTTTCCAAATGGCCGCGTGGTTAAAGCTCAAAGACAGGAGATAAATTCAGGTTGAGCTACCAAGCTTTGCTTCTTGGTCATATAGAAAACATTCTTCCTGCCTTAATTGCATGAGCTTGCGCGGCCTCACGGTGTATTACATGAGGTCCATTTCTCAGAATCTATATTCAATTTCACACTATTACACAGTAAGAAATCGCAAGGATGTACAGCAAATTGACCTAAACGAACTGAAAAATTATCGTGACAAGTTAAATTAGCCAGCTTAAGGAAATTCAATGAAAGCAACCTTAGATAAAACTAAGACAAATTTAAAGCAGTCGCTAGACGAAGAAGTCGTTACTGGAAGTCACTCAAAGAAAGCCGCTAGGAAATAAAATGTCATTTGACGTCAAGGGACTTTCCCAGGCTGAGAGTATATTTGCTCTGCTCGTTCTGCAGAGACTGCGAGAGCAAACATCAGCGAATGTTAAAAGAATCTTGGCATAAGGGGTGAGTTACATCTTTTGGTTTAGTTATGCTACTACTTATCTAATGGAATCATTTTATAATAGGCATGTATTAAAACTCGAAACAACAGAAACAACCGAAACGAATCCACCGAAACGGACTGAGGGGCAACGGCAGAACTGACCATACCGCCGAAATAAAAATCATCGGAAATGCAAAAGCTGCTGAAAAAAATGGCAAAGTAGGAGACCTACCCACTGCAAACAAGAAAATAAACGAAACGGAACCTCCGAATCAATCGAAACGAGCAGGATATAATGGATGAGATAATAAATTGAACCCCGCCACATGTACCAACTACTGACAAATGTTCTTATAATTTGCAAGTAGTTTGCAGATTAGATAACAAAACAAGTCTAAACACGTAAATAACGAGATCGAACAACAAATAACACTCAAGGCAAGGTTACCGGAAGGTTCTGGGGTGGGATCCAACTNAGAAAGCCGCTAGGAAATAAAATGTCATTTGACGTCAAGGGACTTTCCCAGGCTGAGAGTATATTTGCTCTGCTCGTTCTGCAGAGACTGCGAGAGCAAACATCAGCGAATGTTAAAAGAATCTTGGCATAAGGGGTGAGTTACATCTTTTGGTTTAGTTATGCTACTACTTATCTAATGGAATCATTTTATAATAGGCATGTATTAAAACTCGAAACAACAGAAACAACCGAAACGAATCCACCGAAACGGACTGAGGGGCAACGGCAGAACTGACCATACCGCCGAAATAAAAATCATCGGAAATGCAAAAGCTGCTGAAAAAAATGGCAAAGTAGGAGACCTACCCACTGCAAACAAGAAAATAAACGAAACGGAACCTCCGAATCAATCGAAACGAGCAGGATATAATGGATGAGATAATAAATTGAACCCCCCCACATGTACCAACTACTGACAAATGTTCTTATAATTTGCAAGTAGTTTGCAGATTAGATAACAAAACAAGTCTAAACACGTAAATAACGAGATCGAACAACAAATAACACTCAAGGCAAGGTTACCGGAAGGTTCTGGGGTGGGATCCAACTCTTTCTGGGAACTCAGTTGGCGCAAAAATATTCCTATCTCAGGGTCTCGACTCTTGCTTTCATCGAAAAAGAAATAAAGGAATAATAGGGATGGAAACACTAAGTTTAATTAATTCAGATTTGATATCGTAGAAAGGTCTAAAAACTGTTTAAAACAAAGGTCATCGACAATATTCAGAATAACAATGATGCTGTCAGTAGACTTAAATAAACCGATTAAGCTCGCGAAATGCATGGCTTATTCTTGATTAGCAATGCTCGTAGAAATCACAATTTCTGCTCCAAACTGAATTTTGCCTAGAAACTATACAAAATTGTAAATTAACTTAATTTGTACAAAATTACGCACCTCATTGACTTGTTAGAAATCTCGGCTCTTTAGGCAACATACTCTCAGCAAAAAAGCAAGAAACGTACACAGAAACAAAACAAGAGGAAGACCAAGGAAGCGTTGACAGAACAAAATGAAAGCTAACTGTAAACTGCTAATTAGAACCCACGTAATGATATTGATGCAGATACTGAAAATGATGATGATGATGGCGTAGGCTGTTTACAGACAATCTTACTATTATCTCTTAAAAGTCCGTCGAGCGCGCGTAATAAAAATAAACATAGCGGGGAATCCTGTTTGTTTACCCATGAGTCAGTCTCGATACGGTGTGACTAAGAATTCTATATCCATGTCTTTCTAGTCTATAATCATCTCTGCAGTCAAAAAACTCGTAAGCGGCTACTTCGGGAATCAGGGGAATCCATAAAAGTGATCCCAACTAGAGCTGTACGACTAAGAAAATCAGGGCTCTCGTAAGCGATCGTGTGATGCAACTATTGAGGTTGATCATACGAGAGATTTTAGCAGAAAGCATTCAAGTGTTGTTACCTTTCACCTATAATATTTGAAGATAACGAGCCATGCGTTAACGCTTTTGTCTGTACTATTCTTGATTAAGCAAGGAAGTTATATATGCTTTTAATAGGACAATTGCACGACAACGTCATTTTACTACAACTACCAGAATCCTTGAGTTTGCTGTTTTCTTGTGCAAATTAGGGGTATTGCTCTTTAATCCTCAGGCGGCATTGACAAATTTAAATAACTAAGCACAACCAAAATGAATTCTGGTAGTTGTAGTCAAATATCGTCATCGTGCAATAGTCCTATTGTTGACTGAGCGGTCTCTTACGAGAACTTTAAAACAAAGGAAAAGAGTGTCTATTGATTCATTACAAAAGAGGTCGCTGTTCCTGGCAAGTGCTTTTCATTACAGGGCATATATAGAAGTAACAGTTTGAACGGGGTTTTTCCTGAAAAATTGGCCGTTTCTAGAGCTGATCACATGCAGCAAGAAAGTGAACACAAGGACAGATATTTTGAATACTGCTCGTTATTGACAGCTAAGTCCTCTTTTCTTCTTTTTTGTAAATGTCTGTTTTCCGTTTATTTGAAATCGAAAGTGTTGTGTTATTAAAGATGGTTCTAGAATTTTATAGGTCACAGCTTTCGGAACTCAAGTCAGGGAGTGAAATTTACAATTACAATATCCAGTGATTCAGTTTAACCCATTGACGCCCGAGACTTTTTCGGGTTCGAGTGATTTTCCACATAAAAACAATTCATAGGATTTCGTGACTCCGTATCTGGGGTTGGAAAGTGGTGCTGTTCTAAGACTCTGAAGGCTCGAGTTGTCTGAAAACGTTATTCTGGCGTAGTCATTTATAGTAACGGCTCGAGTTTGTTTTGTATGTGATTTTTGGTAAGTTTACAGCCATTTTTCATTTTTAGTGGCGCCTGATGAGCATCATTAAGCGTGACCGTAGCTAAGAGTCCACTTTCTCGAAGAAGCGAGAAAGGTGATGTATTTCGTTTGCGAATTTGGCCAATCTCGTACTCACAGTCTTCTGGCTTTTTGGTCAGCGGGACAACACCAGCAAAGACTCTGGAAAAATGGAATTTGCATTACCATAAAAAACTTGGTGATCCGGTTTTAGTGCGCTTCCTTCAGTTCAAAAAGCAAGTGAAAATGACAGTCCTCGAGAAAGCCTAAGTTTGTTTTTCATTCAGTTGTACACACGATGATTTGAGTGTCTCTGGGCCCTTTGGTTCAAACCTTTTGTTTTGTGTGCATTATTTTTGTCCACTTTTCTGTGCGCGGTGATTCAAAATGTTTATACTCTTATACTCTGATGTTTATAAATGTCATAAATTAATACTGTCCTTTTGATCAAGATGGCTTTAAATGAAGCGAAGAGAGAATGCAGATCGCGGACAAGAAGCAAGGTGAGAAACCAGGGTATTTCTGACGTGTAATTTCGTATGAAAGCGGGTATTTGCGATGACTGCGACTGTGGAAACATATTGACTGACGTCCTCTTTCAGGCCCAGCTGGCAAGGACGGTAACACAAGCTGGCACAAACAGCTGACTCAAAGGTATATGCTGGACAAAATACTTTTGAGGGGATCGTTCTGGTAGTTCCAGCCTTTCATCAAAACTGTCATTGACAGGGGTTCTCCGCCCATTCGTTGATGTTTATCCTTAGTTTACAAAAATACAAATTTAAACATTGCTGGCTTTAATTTTTCTTGTGCTTAATTTCACCTATTGCTTCCCACCTTAAAAAGCTCTTTTATTTTGCCTTAGTTTGAATGAAGTTCAACCCAAGGCAGGCAGCCTTAAGTCCCTTTTACTTCCCCCCATCATGTAAACTAGTCTTAGAGACTTTAGAATTTGTTTATCATAAAATGTTACTAACCTATATGAATTGTTTTGCTCTGTTATATTGACATTATTTTTTTGCTGCCCCTGAAGACAGACATTAAGGGACCCTTGCTATTTTTTACTTATTAAGGGCGCCTTTCTATTTTTTTCGCAACGAACCTGTCCACTATAAAAAATATGTGAATCATTGTTTTGGATGTACTTGTTTTCATCTGATATTTAACACCCCCCCCCCCACCTGTTTCATCCTGCTTCCTTCTCTTTGGCGCGCCCTTCCCTACTGATGTAAATACCTCCGTGAAACCAGTTAAAATCATTGTAATTATTCTCTACAGACTATGTGGGAAGAGTGAGAGAATATATTTTTTTAAGAGGCGGAGAGGTGGAAGCCGGGCGATGTATGGCAACATTGTAGTGGCTCCATTTGAAGGTGTGAGGGAGCCGATTTAGATTGGAGGTGCCAAATACCCTTTTAACCCCTGAAAGAAACAAATAGGGCCCTAGTCAATCTGTCTACTCTGCAACAAGTCAGTTGAGAACATGGAACATCTGAGTGGATTGCCATTTCCTGGTTTGTTGTGACAAAAGTGAAGCAGAACATATCGGACCGAGGACGAAGGAACCTGGTATAATAACAACAGATACTGCAAATCCTTTATGAAGTCTCCCCCGCTGTGGACTTATTTATTGAAGGCATGTTTGAGGGGGGGCGGGGGGGGGGCTTAATTAATACAGGGAAGGGTGGTATCAATGCTTCATAAGTACAGCCGAACCTCCACGTGCGACCACCTTCAATAAGCGACCACCTTCCCAAAACGTGACAAATATTCTCAGTCAAAGCCTTATACTGGAACCTCTCATAAACGGCTACCTCCCGTAAGCGACCGCGACCACTTTTTCGACAGACAGTTTTAGAATTGTATATTATTTTCAATCTCCGGAAAGCGACCACCTGACACATGGTCTTACTAAATAGTGAAGTACATTGTAAAAATGGACAAAAATGAATTTATTCTTTGGCTCTCATTATTGCCACATCTATTACAGGGTGTTATTTTTTCGATCTATAACTACAATATTAACCATTACCCTTGAGAAAGAGACTCAGATTTCCAGGTTTCAGTTCAAGAAGTTAACTTTTTGTTCTTTAGACGTTTTAGAGACATTTCTGTCCAAGACGTCGTACATGTCAAGCAAAATTTTTTAACCAAAAATTTATCACGCGCGTTATCTAATTATAAGAGCACTTTCGTAAATGAACTGTCACATAGAATAACAAACGATTTTGTCTATAAAACTACCAGTAATTGGCAGGGGAAAGTAAACTTTCATTATTTTTTTAGAATAAGTATACCATTCTATTCTAGTTTGACTTAAAAATTTCGCCCTTGTAGTCCGACTCTCGTAAGCGACCACCAAGCCTTTGCATTTTGGGTGGTCGCTTACGGGAGGTTCGACTGTATTAGAGCACAAAGTGGAAAAGCTCAGGTACACGGCCTGCAGTCAAAGATGAAAAACAAATGTAAACTTCCAGCACGTGAATAAACCATACTGGATAAGTCCACATGCCGCATGAAGTGTTGCAGTAGTGATTGATTAATACAGTCTGTTCTTTAAGGACGAGGGAGGAGGAGAGGGAGAGTTTAAACAAGAGGGGTTTAATCACCTTCTCCTGAAAAAAAAAGGCGGGGGGAGGATGTAATCGAGAAAGGCGGCTTTGTAGATTATTTAAGGTATTTAACAAAGTTTGAACCATTAGACAGCAAGTTTTTGTTTAAATTTTTGCCTGATGCCGAAAATCCCTGAGAAGCTAGAGGGTGACCCGAGGGTGACCCCTGAAATATCCTTTGTGTAAGAGTGCTTTTAATGCTCTTGTAGTCTCTAGACTGCTGTCAGCTGACATCAAGTGAATATGTTCAACCAGTATGTAACTGGAAAGCCAAAGCAAGTTGTGGAACATTATCTTCTGATTGGGAAAGAAGATGCTTATCAGAGAGCCAGGTCTGTATTGCAGGAAAGGTATGGAAACTGTAATGTTTTGATTACAGTATTTATTAACTAGTTGGAGAAGTGGCCTAAGATAGGACCCAGGATGCCAGTGCCTTTCGGGAGTTCTCAGATATGTTAGATAAGGTCTTGGCAGCCAAGAACAACATCCTAGGACTTTCTGTACTGGACTATACAAAGGGGATTGTAAAGTTATCATCCAAATTACCCTACTACATTGATAACAAGTGGAAAGATGCAATTAAATAATGTAGGCAAACCCATGGTGAAGCCAGTTACCCTACCTTTCTTAAGTCTGCGGATTTCCTCAGAGAAGCAGCAGAGAAGGCAAACATTCCACAGTTAGAAGGCCTCTTCACGTCCACCAGTCCAAGATTTAACAGAAAACCGAAGCCGAAACCAGAGAACGAGAAGGGAAGGTAAGAGTGGTGTTTGACTGTTCGGCCCAGTTTAACGGAGTCAGCCTCAATGACTAGTTGCTGACTTTGTGAACGATCTGTTGGGTATGTTTGGTTGTTTTCGCAAGGAAGACGTTGTATTAATGACGGACATCAAAAGCATGCTCCATCAGTTGGTGGTTGCTGAAGAACACAGAGACCTGTTACGTTTTCTTTGGCGGTTTGATGGGCATCCATCGAAGGAAGTAATCGATTATCGTATGTAGGTTCACTTGTTTGGTGTCAGCAGTTTCCCACGTTGAGCGAACTTTGGGCTTAGGCGAGCAGTTGACGATAGTGAGGAAGATTTCGGTACAGATGCTGTACCGGAATTCTACGTAGATGATGGACTAAACTCTGTATCAACGGTACCCGAATCCATCCAGTTAATCAAGGCCAGTCAAGCAATTTATAGCAAGGTTGTCTCAGATTACATAAAATAGTCTCCAACAAGAAAGAAGTTCTCGAAGCCTTCCCAGTTGATGACCACTCAAAGGAAATTTAAGAACTAAACTTAGCTAGGTGTGATGTGGTGCGCGGAAAGTGACAGTTTCCGGTTCCGGATTGAACTTCATGATCGCCCTTTAACTCGAAGAGGTGTATTGTCCACTATTGGCCCAATCTTGATCCTAATGGGAACCTGGCCCCTGTTACACTCTTCTTCAGCACATGTACAAAGACAATTTGGATAGGGAAAGCCCCGTTCCAGAATACCTACACCCACAGTGGGAAAAGTGGCGGCGAGAAATTGTGTAGTTGGAGAAACTGGAGATTCAGCGATGTTCAAGCTAGACAACTTTGGCCAGGTGAAAGCAGTGGAGGTCCACTATTTTCAGACCTCGTCTGGAATTTAGATTCAGGTTATTCCACATGCGGCTCGTCTCCTTTCAACGTTGCACTGTTTTAAAGTGAAATATCTTAAAACAGGGCTTTGAATTAAGGTGCTCTTAACATTGCTAGTATTTCCGGCCATAGCGAGGAATTGTGGGTTTACGTAGTGCACTTGTTAAGTTATTAAAGCGTGTACTTTGGTACAAGATATGACAAGAAAACGGCTGTCAAGTTTAGACATCTGCCTACATTCCTTGTTACGTTTTGGTTAAACAGAACTAATCATAAACTGCAGTTCCTTATCACAGAAGTGATCACAATCTAGTCTTCAGTAATTGCTGTTTAGCTTCCCTTGATGATATCGTTTTCAACATGGCCCATCTTTGCGTTCTGTACAAAGAACGATGGGTTCTAAATCGCTTTGACCGCAAAAATAGTGTAATCGAAATGCTTTCAACCCTGAAATGGAAGACACTAGAAAGTAGGCGAACCATTAGCATGCCTAATTACGCTGCATAAAAGAGGATACAGGCTAGTCCCTCACGAACATGCCAAACTACAATCCGCTGGCCATTCGTACTGAAGTTAGGGATTACTACAAGTATTCCTTCTATACAAGGACGATTACAGAATTGAATAAGCTCCCAAGGGATATAGCATTGTCCAACTCACTGGCTGCTTTTAAATATGCATTTTCAAACATTTATTAACACTTTCATTTCTCTGCGCTCATAAGCGCTATTTCAGTCACTTTTTTTAGAGCGGTCTAAAATGCTCAGAATTGAGTGATAGACCTAAATAGTAAATGTAAATGTAACATCAACCCTCATTTGGGTAAGATTTCTTTACAGCCCCATAAATTTAATATGCATGCATATTTTGACTCTATTCATTTCAACTATTTGTCAGAAATGGTATGAAATTTCTGAATGCATAATAAATGTATGGGACTGTGCGGAAATCTTACCCTCCTTTTTCCAGTCTGAGGTACTGAGGTGGATTTGAGTTGGCTGTAACCATCTCCAAAAGGAGCGTGGATCTTGACCTGATATGTGGACTGAATAACAGTGATGGATAAGTCAATCAAAAATCTAGAATTGCAATATCCAATGATTCAGTTTTTAACAACGGTTGACATCATATTCGGGAAGCAGAATGTAATGTAACACACACCATGGCGTCCGTTGGATCCACCATAGGTAGTAGTCCTCTAGGGATGCTTTCAAGGCACTTACATGATGTAGAGGAACGCAATTTTTCTAAAGCAAATTGCTTTAGAACATATGAAAATTAGGCAAACTAGTAAGCAGGAAGGTAACTGAATGAGCACTTGGTAGGCACTTTCTAGGCTTCAATCGGGAGTGAATCGTCCCTAAATGACTACTATCAGCATCACCTAACAACCCCTCATCTTTAGCTCTTCCATCTTGCGCACTCAAGCAGTACGGTCTGCCGTAAAAACTACCTAACAAGTTTACCCAAGCACCACCCCAGCATTTTTGACGACAAAACTAGACATTTGCGCACATGGTAATTTGTTTATTCTTTAATGGTTTAAAAAATCCTGAAATATCATAACACCCATATATAAGCATGAACTTTAATATGAATAAGACGGCGTTTCTCGTAGTAGCATTTTTAGTGGAATTTTCGTCCGTTCAGGATATAATACTTTACCAGGTATTTTTGCACTAAGCAATACGAAATACATGTAAGGAAATGAAGTGGTCTGTCTTTATTTTATACTGCATCCAGAGCTCCATGTATTGAGCCAAGAGAGCGACCTCCGTAGTAGGTCTATTTTGGTTACTTGAAACTACGCGAGATGTGTTAATCTGATTCGGAATAAGACTTGGCACGTGAGCAAAAAACATTAGATTGGGGATTATGAACCAGGCTCTTAGGCTGCAGTGTCTTCCTCCCTCGAGGGGAGAACATACCTGTAGATAATCCTGGGAAGTAGGTTATTACATCAACTGATCACGATTAAAATGCTTTTTTTTTTTAAATTGAGACAGCCTCACGAATCATAATTCCAGCGCCAATCCCTCTTAAGAGAGCGCGTTTAATTTGTTGACATTATCTTTTTTAAGCTCTCTGATATTGTTAGAAGGTGACTGAGACCTTTTTCCTCCGATTGGGTTTTTAATAAAGCCGTCGATTTGATGTTGGCTACTGTTGTTTTCTTCATCAGCGAGATGCCGACTTTGGTTGTTACTTTGATAGGTGAGATTTTCCCTTCCGATGGGTCTATTTTGACCCATGAGACGTCGCCTTTCGATGTCATCAGTGCAACGTTTGCGGAATAATACTACGGCAAACACACACAGAGAAACTGCAAGAACACCTCCCAAAACACCAATAATAACAGTTTTTTTTTTTTTTTTATTTTTTATTATTTTTTATTTTTTTTTATTATTTTTTTTTATTTGCTTTACTTAACCCAATAATTACAATATTGAAAACTGCTTACATTGCTTACATATTTACAACGTTCATACCATACTTACAATACTGACAATACTTATTGCTTACATTGCTAACAATACTACTGTTTTCAAACATTATTACATTTCGTATGCTTCAAGTACACAGTTGCATCGGAAGAAACTTATTTAAGGATAGTTGGCGTTATTGAGGCAGGATAAGCTACGGATGAAAGACATAGAGAATATCAGGGGGCGTTGGGAATAGCGCCATGGTAGAAACGATAGTTTCTACGTGATGTCGTGTAGGAATGACCATTGTTTGGGCAGAACATTGTTTGCTTCTGCTTGTGCTTGTATGTTGTAAATTGTCTTTAGGTGTTTGAGAAATCCTTGCAATAGAGGTATAGCTTCTTTTGTTTTGCAGAGCCAGATATAGTGCCTGGCAATAAGAAAACAAAAGTTGATCTGGCGTTGAAGTTTAGAAGAGTCTGATCTCAGGCCTAGTGAAACAGTCATGTCTGCAGAGTAACTATCGGGAATAATTTGGCAAAGTTTTAATCGCGTTATGATGCTCTCCCAGAAGAGCGCCGTTTTGGGGCAGGACCAGAAAAGGTGTACGAGTTTTTCTGGTTCTTTTTTACAAAAGGAGCAGTTGGAGTTTTCTTTTACTCTTATCTTAGTTAAGAAAGCGTTTGTTGGTATTCTTCTGTGCAGCAATTTAAATTGAAATTCCCTGAGTTTTATGCTTTTTGTGATTTTATGAGCTAGCTGGTAGGTCGCACCCCACGTTATTTCGTTTTGACCTAAGTTGCAGTCTTGATTCCATTTTTGCTGGCTTGTAGTAGGGGGGGCACTTTTCTTTGTAATTAATTTGTCATACACCAACTTGCTTGCTTTTTGGGCTTTCATTAGTTTTGTCGAAAAGCTTTCGTAACTATTACCTTCGTTTGTGTGGTCACCTTGGTTGAATGTGTTGCATAGCTTTTTAAGAGCAGAAATTATTCCACAGTATGCCAAGGGTTGGACCTTGATGTCGTATTTGTTTAAAAGTTCTGGTGGAGTGAGGAATTTTCCTTCTCTGTTCCTTAAGTGCTTAACTTTTGTGATGCCTTTACGATACCATTCTTTAAAGAAAATAGGGCTGTCGTTAATCCTTACAAGTGAGTTGTACCATATGCCTTGTTCTGAAAGCTGGCTCTCTGATGTTATCCTCTCTTCAAAATTGATTTCTGACCAGATTAGGAGAATTTCCTTTAAGAAACTGTCTTGCGTTTTGAAGATATTAGCTATGTCTATCTTATTAAGGTTGCTTGTGAACGGTAGGGTACACTCAAACTTTTTCAGTTCAAGATCTAGAAAAAGTTTCCATTTACCCTGATTATCTGTATCCAGGTACTTTTTTATCCAAGTGGTTTTTAGCGCTTTATTGAAAGATAGTATGTCAATCATTTTGAGGCCACCTGCTGGGTAATTGTTAATCATAATATCTCGCTTTATTTTATCGCCCTTTCCGTTCCAAAGGAACAAGTAAAAGAGCTTGTTAATCTCGCTAATTATTTTTTTGTTTGTGCACAAGGGTGCCAAGACGTACACAATTTGAGAAGCTACTAAGCTTTTCAGAACAGTGATCTTCCCACTTAAGGTTAATCTACGGTATTTCCAGTTGCTTAGAATATTGTTAATTTTTTCCAGTTTTTCCTTATAATTTAGAAGTACAGTGTTTTCAGGGTCTGTCGTAAACCAAACGCCTAAAGATTTTACTTTGTTTGTTTGCCATCTGAAATTTCTTTCTGGAAGAAGAATTTCTGTTTTTCCACTATATGTTCCGATCCAAATTGCTTCTGTTTTTTTACTGTTGAGTTTGAGACCCGAGGCTTCTCCAAAATCGTCAAGTGTGTTGAGAGCAGCTGAGAGCGACGTTTGTGAACCATTCAATATTAAGGTTGTATCGTCTGCGTATTGACTTATTTTAATTTCCTCTTGGTTAACGTGTATTCCTCTGATATTGCTGTTTCTTTTAAAAGCCTTGGCTAAGACTTCGACTGAAAGAACAAATAGATATGGAGACAACGGGCACCCCTGCCTGACCCCTCTTTCAATTTTAAAGAAATTGCTTGTCCAGCCGTTGTTTAAGAAGCAGCTCTCTATGTTGCTGTAAAGGCATTTGACCCAGTTTACAACACTTGGGCCGAAACCGAAGTATTGAAGAGAATTTATGATAAAAGGCCATTCAATCGTGTCAAACGCCTTTTCGAAATCAAGAAATAATAATAGCCCTGGGATATTTTTTTCTTTGGTAAAACGAATAACATAGTCTATTAATCGTATGTTCTCGCCAATAAACCTGCCTTTCATAAAGCCAGTTTGATCACAGCTGATGAGATCGGGAAGAACCTTTTTCAGCCTGTTAGCCACAGCCTTTGCTGCAATTTTGTAGTCGCAGTTGAGAAGAGTAAGCGGTCTCCAGTTTTTAATGAAATACGGCTCAGCGTCTTTCTTGGGAATGAGTTTGATTACTCCTCTTCTTTGTGTGATGGAAAGCTGACTCGTTTCGTGCGCATAATTAAGAGCATTAATCAATAAGTTTGATATGTTTGTCCAAAATACTCTATAAAATTCTGAAGGTAGCCCATCAGATCCAGGGGTTTTTCCCTGTTCCATGGTTTTCAGGGCTGCAAGGCATTCCCTTTCAGTTAGCAGGCCTTCACAGTTGTTCCGTTGTTCGTCATTCAGGACGGTGTCGTTTTCGTGTTTAAAAAAATCATATGTGTCAATTAAATTGTGTATATTTCTGTTGGATGTATATAGATTCATAAAAAAAGATTCCCCTTCTGCTAATATTTCCTGATCCGAAGTAATAAAGTTATTTTCGTCCACTTTAAGTTGGCTTATAATGCCTTGCTTATAGTGTCTCTTTTCTAGGTTGAGGAAATATTTCGTATTTTTTTCTCCTTCATTATGCCATTTAATTTTAGCTCTCAATATGGAACCTTTCGTACGAGTCTCAATAATTCTTTCTAACTCACTCTTTAGATCATTCAGTTGTTCTGCAAGTTCAGAATTTTCTGTTACGCTAGAGTCTCCGTTCTCCATTTTCGATTCTAGTTTGGAAATTGCATGCTCTAGTTCTGCCTCACGGCCCTTTGTTTTCTTAGTTTTATTCATTGCGTATTTGAGCGATTTTTCCCGTATTTTAAGCTTAATCATGTCCCACAATAGAGCAGAGTTTACCATGTCATCATTTTCATATTCGTCTTGAACTTCCTTAATCGTTGTCTTAATAAGATTAACATAAGCAGTTTCGGTTAAAAGAGAGGTATTTAATTTCCAAAGGCCGGGTCCTCTGCTATTTGCATGAAGAGACAGATCTAAAGTAATCATGGAATGGTCTGTTTTATATCCTGGCACTATATCGGTGTTAGTGACGTCCCCAATAACGCTTTGGCTTATTAAAAAGAAATCAAGTCTACAGTAAACCTTAGGTTGTCGTTGTCTCCAAGTGTACCTTTTGTCATCTGGATTGTGAATTCTCCAGACATCGAGAAGATCTAGGTTCTCTGAAATTTCTTGAACGGTCTTCAAGCTATTTTGGTGAGTTTTGGCAATGCCACCTTTTTTGTCATTTTCGATGTTAAGAACAAGGTTGAAGTCACCGCCAATTATTATGTCTTCACAATTAAAATTTAAAAGATGATCGTAAAAGTTTTGAAAGAATGAAGGTTTATCCTCGTTGGGAGCATAGATGTTAGCGAGGGTCAAAAGCTTTTCGTTAGCTTTTAAGTCACAGATAATAAATCTCCCTGCAGGGTCGGTGTAAAGTCTTTGGAGCTGAAGGTTAAAATTATTGTTAAAAAGAATACATACCCCTGCTTTGTTGCTTTCAAAAGAGGTGAAGTAAGCTTGATAGCCCCATTCTGCTTTCCACAAGTGATTTGTTTTTTCTATACAGTGTACTTCTTGGAGCATGCATATTGATGGCCTTTTGGCGCGAAGCCAATTAAATACTTCTCTTCTTTTAGCGTCATCCCTAAGTCCCCTGACATTCAATGAAGTTATTTTCAAAGTCACGATTTGTTCAAGTCTTTTGTAATAAACGTTGTCTCGACGGGAAAAAAACATGTGCGCCTCAATAAAGGATTTGCATTCTTTCTATTAGGTGTAAAATGATTGATGCAAAAGGTACTCGATATTTTAAACAAATAATGAAGACTAAAACGTGCATATAATATTAGACTGAAGCAAATGATCACAAAAGGTAAATTAAACAAAATAACACTTTGAATAAATAAAAAAGAGTAGCGCAAAAACAAAGAACAGAGCATAGACAAATTTGTAGTTAGTAAAATTAAATTACTTTGGCAGCGAGAAATTTGAATGGTTGATAAGACGTCCCTCTCCAGACTTAACGTAGATTATTTTGCCTGTTCAGTTTATAATTGATCTAAGTCCTCTTCGGAAAAAATTCTAACAGGGGAGCCATAGGGTGATGTCTTAACAAAAATCTTACCATCCAAAGACCAAACACTGAGTAGAGTACCCTCTTGTCTTCTCTTGTTCGCTTCTTTCATGATTCTACGCCTATAAGCCGTGAGGTTCTCGTTTATAAAAATACGTTGTCGTTCCTGTGCATTTGAAGGGTAGCTGGGAAATAGATCTTTGATTTTGACATCCTTTAGTTTGGTGCGTTCTTTGTAAAGTTTCGATTTCACTTTATGATTGCAAAATTTCACTATAATGGATTTGCCCCGATTCAGCTTGTGTGAAATCTCTATTTCTTCAGGCTCTATGGTGATATTTAGGGCTTCAGCAACCTTGATGACCGCGGCCTCCGTACTGGGATACGCATCTTCTGGAATTCCATGGATTTCCAGCGAGTTCTTTCGAGTGTATTGTTCCAAATCATCATGGTGTTCCCACAGTCGATCGGATTCTTCTTTTTGCTTTCCTAGATTCTCCTTTGTTGTTTTAAGCTCGTTCCTTGTTGAGGCTAGCATGTGTTTTAATTCTTTGTATTCGTCCTTGGTCTTTTGCAAGGACTCTTTCAAATCTTTAAGCTCCTTCTCGTAGAAGTTGGCAGATTCTTTTAATTCTTCGATTTCCTTCTTCAGCGTTCGATTTTCGCTAAGAACTGCAGCTATTTGGATTTGTATGTCGACCAGTAGAGCCTTGATTTCAAGAAGGCTAGGCTCTTCTTGTTCCTTGCCCGCTTCAATCGGTTCTTCAACATCAATGTTTTCCTCGGCCGCCATGTTGGATTTCTTCGGATTTCTTGGTTCGTCTTCGGTTGAGCCACGATCACCTCTTTTATTCTTTCTGGGAGGCATTTACATTGAAGAAGGTAGATTACATCGTCAGGGAGCCAGATAGTGTATTTTCATAGGAGTAGGTGCCAGAGAGGGGTCATCTTTGGCAATGTTAGGCAGACACGATGAATACACGTCCGACCGCTGCGATTTCCCGCCAAAAGTCAATAATAACAGTTGCGGTTGAAGTGCTTGGGGGACTGCTTGGAGGTGGACCTGTCAAAAAAATTGATTCCTTTAAGTTACGGAAAAACGGGCGACAACCTTTTTAGCAACATAGCTGGAAAACGAATTGAATGGCGATGTTGCCCTTTTTACCTCGCACGCTCAAACCTGTCTTGCATCAAATCAGGTTGTTGCAGGTTGCGCAAATACTGACTTCTGATTGGTTAAAATTACGCGTGAGTCATACCAAACAAAGATTAACGTCACGAATAAGAAGTTTGTCTTTGGCCGGTAAAACGCGTAGTTTTGCAGCAATGTTGCAAAACTTGCTGCTTTTGTTGCCTGTTATATCTTACCTTTACGGAGTACTTTCTACTGAAAAAGTAGTGTTAGCTGGTTTTTGAATGTCCAGCAATAGTCAGGATCTCTCATTATGGTTATTGAAGTTTTAATGAAACGGAGGTAAAACCGCATTTTTTAATATTTATCTCTAAAACCTGCAATTTGCTAAGGTGTACGATTTAGCACATTACAGCGCCCAGACCTCTCGCACAAACACTCAGTTTGTATAAGCAGGCCCCGTTCTAAGTTTAAACCCAAGTTTAACTGTCCTTACCGCAAGTTGCAAAACTGACATGTATGCACAGAAATTAAGAAGACTCCCACACAAATATGATGAAGAATTGAAATTTTGCCCTCCCCCGACTAGGAAAGCTGGATGGAAAAATTTGAAGTTATGATTCACAATAGTAGAATAATTGACTTAATATATCGCAATCAAGTATCCAGTTACTGTAAGGCACGTCTTGGTCAAGCAGGCCTTGTAGACTCGTTCTGAAACTTACGCGCAAAGTGTAGATCGACGCACTATTATTTCCGTGGGTTAATAAGAGAAGCATACATAATACAATCCCTCCTTAAACCCCTACTCATCGCGCAAACACCAGCTGGGGCTTATCACGAAATTCGTTTTTTTCCCGCCGTCACCCCTGCCGCCTCCTTACAAATCTTTACAGTTATTGTTTTTTAATTTCTGTTAACATGGCAGGGATTTGTCTCGATTCGTGCCTGTTTTGAATGTAGAATTAGAAACTGACTGTCGTCACTATGGCAGTCTTTTAAATATTTTCTTGAAATCCACGCGAGTGGCAAATTATCCCAATATTCTACGGTATCTGATTCATTCGACAAACATAGGTTGCCGCAGGCACGCAGTGCACACAATTTCAGTCGGCTTGGTTGCGGTATAAAAGGAAATTTATGTTTCATTTCTTCTGTCATCTGCCAGTATGGGGGCGTTCCTGCCATCCGGGACATTAAATGTGTTTTCTTAAGACGTGAAAGCGAGGCACGAAGCGTCTGTATGTGCTCACTGCAACAAGAAATACCTTTAGCACATGAAATACATGATGGCGAAGGCCAGACAATAGAGCAAGACCAAGTTTATGAAGGGAAGCTTCGCTTTCAGGCTTGGCTAAATCTACATATATTTATATTTGTTTCTTAATAGGGGATCTGCTTTGAATCCTAAACATAAGTAAGTATGTTAGCATAGCGTGTAACTTACTGCTACTTGGTGTTTCCTCTGGACAACCATTTGGACAAGCGCACTTATGGCTGAAAGTGAATTTCTGAAAAAGGATGCGAAACAAAGGTTACCTAGCTCAGTCCCTGTCTCAACAAGACAAAAAACAGAGTCCTGATGATTAAACCATACACTAGTCATAAATCAAAATGTTATATCTTTAAAGTAAAATACTTACATAAGGATCAGCAGTTTTATCCTCATTTACAACGAATTCAGCATCATCAGGTGTAACCAGTGAATGATTGCACTCTAACCTGATTACGACCTTCGATCCTTGAATTCTGAAATAGACAATGTGCTCATTTTTACTTCTCGCAACTCCATGATTAATTTTATTACTATCAGAACTAAAACATGAAAACAATTTTTACTGCTTTATGCAAATCTGTTTTGATTGTAATGAAGCTAATTATGAACCCTTACTTTTGAAAACGAGCCTGTGTAAAACCTTTTTTGTCAAAATGAGTGTTTTAGCTGTTTGAGAATAAAAAGTCGTTTTTATATCGATGGCTGTGCACTTAGCCTCGCTTTGAAACAGAGGCTTGGGGCAATTTGAAAAGAGCTTATTAAAGGGACACTGCCCCGATTGTGCGCGAGCGTCATTTGATTTTTCTTCAAAAGACAACAGTACTGTCATGTTGACTCTACAAGATATCCTTCCGGTCCTCACCGCCGACGGAGATTTGTTGTTTACATTCCCAAGTAATATTTTAGACTTTCGAAGAAGTTTTTCGTCTTATTTAAAATTTGGCTCGCGGCACGAAGACTCATCGCGATTTTTTCGCTAGCAGGGCCACCTCGCGACCCAAAAAAAGGCGTTCCGCTCGCTTTAAAATAGCTTTTCTGATGTGAAACTCGTGTCAGAGGTCAATTGTTCCAAGTCCAGTAATATTTGGCTGATTTTCTCGCGTTCTAGCCTCAAATGTTTGAGAGATATAAATAAAAATGCAATCTCAACGCCATGAATTATCGCAAAGGTTAGTCAAAAATTGTATTATGATTTCATTGCACTAGTTTTTCTAAACATGTAGCGCCTGTTTGTTTGAGTTTGTCGGCCTTAGGGAAGTTAATTTAAAAGTTTACAAACTCGTCGTTGCAAAACATTCTGCTTCACGAAGCTTAATTCGACAAGATCTCCTCAGTCACATCCATGTCTCAATAGTTTCTTTCTTACAGTCTCTATTGTTGCTGTTTCATTTCTGCGTATTCCTTTCACAATTTCTTAGCTTGCATGAAAGCTGGCGGAAGAAGAAAGCCTTTAATCGGCATCAAAGCGCTTCCCATCTTTTGGTCCTTTGGCCAACGGCAATAAAAATAACGCCAACAAATCCCGATTTTGCCGAAATCGAAACTCAGCGGGAACAATATATCATTGATCTGTAATCTGAGAAGTTTTAGTGCAGTATCGAACTCGGCTAAGCGCGATGCAAACAGATTTTTCAAGGTTCTCTTACTCTCCTCGCATCTTTTGATTTCACCACATCCCGTCGAAAAATCAAAGTTTGGTGCATGCGCAGCAACGGTATACTGTTCCTTTAAATAATTAGCAATCATTGAATGAGGCTGAGTAGGATGTGAAGAATTATGCAGTTCGAAGAGGATGTTATCCACTGAGGCTGAAGGCAGAGATGGATAACATCCTCAAAAATAAACATGGTAAAACTGGATTCTTCGGGGAAAACTAACTCTGAGCCCTCATGCAGCGAGAACAAGGTTCGTCAAACCTCGGTACACAGGATGGATCTCACTAACTGTGACTACTGACAGCAGACACTCCAAACTTCTTGAACCAGCGTAAAATCTTTAACTTTGCTCACTCGAGAACCAAAACATAACCAACGTATCTTAACTGGTCACTTGAAAAGAACTGAAAAATCAAAGGATACCACCTAAATGTTCTTTTGACTAAAATTACCCAATTGTAATCGCAAGTGTCCGTTACAAGTATAGGCACGGAAGCACAATTTTATTTGAATAACTTGTAGGAAAAGTGTCCAGGGACGTTGAGAAACAACAAGGAATTAAGATGGCTTGGTTCCTTGATTATAATATTATCAAAAAGAATAACTGCGCTTGACTGAATAAATGCTAAGAAATATAAAAAAGTCCGAAAAGTGTAAAACTTTTATAATTTCTCCCGTGACAATTTCCGGCATGGTTTCACGATATAAAAGGATTTTTTCCCTTGTAGATAGTCCTAAAAATTAGATAACATCCATCGAGGAATGTTTGCATATTCTTGCATTTCTTCCCCTGAGTTGGTTAGAAATTCCGCTATTTCGTCTTCGGATAGCCCTGAACACCATTTTCTATTTTAGCCCACTCAGGAATAAACGGCTAGGCTGCCGCGTCTGCTAACGAGCTTAGTCGATGGTATGTCACAATTTATAATCCACTGATTAATTTTCGCATGATTTAATTGGCTATTTTGGGTCGCGTGGAACCATATCGGAGAGTGGGTATCAAGTAATACACCCCGTCCGCTTCGATATTTCCCCTACGATTTTTTGGTGGCAAGAAAGCATGACAAAGTCAGCAATTTGAGTCTCCGTTCAGTTTCATCTTCTCTAACAATATCAAATGGAAGCGGTGAAAATAAATTTGTTTTGTATAATCCAGTTACACTAAACTTATGAGATAGTCGCAACTGACAGTTCAGGAAAATATAAAGAAATCAAGGAATAAAATAAGCTTATGCTTCGAAGATGAGCAAAATTTACGAATTAATATTAATCAAAGCTCTTTTATATTAATGCATTGCAACAGAAACTTGCATATAGTATTTTAGGCAGTGGCAGCTCTCAGCTATGGACAAGAATACTCCAAGGTGTTTAAAATAAGCCATTTTTGTCTTTCAGCATGGCGAAAAGAGAGAAAAATGCGTAACGTGCTATGCTAATATACTTGTCTTCGTGAATAACAGTTGCTGTGTTTTAAAATGTCTCATTGAATTATATTTCCTGTCTTGATTGTTCATCAAAATCTCTTTCTTATCGCTTTGTCGGTTGCTTTCAGTCGTACATGAACATCCCATGCAGGATTACTCAAAATGACACGTGTATCAAATGGTTTTAAAGATTATGGCTGTACTCTAGAAGTAAAATTAAAACGAAAATGATTCCGAGCCTTCCTAAATACTACTAGGTTTTTTCGATTTTTTAAATAAATACTTTTTTATTTTGTTTTCATTTTTATAATTTGCTGTGCAAGGGAAGTGTGTGCCTCGATCGTCCTGAACTTGAATGAGTTCAATTAAATTTGAAGTTGCAAGATTTTTCAGTGGAAAATAGGGGAAAAAACTGACGTAAATTCTGTTCGAGGTCTGAGCGAGAAACTACAGTAACAACGCCAGACAGTTTTGTTTACTTCAGAGCTGATGTGAATAAGCTTGTTTACGCGCTTCTTGGTTTGTAAGCTAACTTGTAACGGCCCGCACACACAAAAAAATCTGGCCTTATTATTTTATCTCTGCCTATTCTTTAGACAGAAACATAACACTGGTAAGTTAGAACGGGTGAATTGGCTGCCACTAAGGACTATCGTGTCTTAACCGCCCTTAAATCATAAAACTATATTTCGGGACTGTCCTATTAATCTTTATAAAAATAGGCAGTGTAAGTAGGCGATTTGGTTATTTTGTTTTGGAAGAATTTGTTTTCCACGCCTAATCTACAGTGATCAAAGGTTATTTCTATTCTTGGGGGTGTATGTGCAGCTGTTTTATTGCTGCGCTTTTCACAAACACGCGAACTCTAAAGTTCCAAAGCCGCCTTCACAAATGCGTTTTACGCTGCCGTCAATCATAGTTATGATCACATGCAACGAACCTTGAAACTCAGAAACACACAAAACTTATCGAAATCCACCAATCACAGATCACAAACCATGATATTTGAACCCGTTTAAGTAAGGTTCTATTTCCCAAGAGGTCCGCTAAGATGATTGACGGCACCGGAAAACTCAAACGTCAGTTGGCTTTTGAACTTCAGAGTTCGCGTGTTTTTGAAAAGCGCAGTAAGCCTTTTAACATGATGAAAGATTTCAGATGTTGTTTCATTCTTGCACTGTTTTTAAATTATGTTTTGTCTAAAATCACCCAGCCCCACCCTCAAATGTAAATACATAGATCTCCCCTAAAGTTAACTGATTAGTGGATTACAAGTTTATTGCTTGGTTGAAATGATGATATTTATTAACTGGAGCTACGCTTTTAGCCCTGACTAAATCTATTAATATATTGCCGTCTATTGTGACGTCTTGCCCATCCGTTCATTTTCACATCTGATCAGAATTTGTTATTTGAAAACTTTTTTTAACGTTCTCCCAGCAAAACGTGTACTATATATACCGTATGTTCTCATAATAGTGCTCCGGTTCCCTGTGTGAGAAATTTGCGGATAGCTGACTCCTTCTGGGCTCATAGAAAACGTCGTTTTGATGTACATTCCTAATATGTGATTGGCCATTCATCCAAGTAAAAGTTTATGCAGATAGTCTCTTGTGATTTCCTTCTAGTATCTAGTCATGTGACCAAGCCTTATTCTATTTCTATGATCACTGAAATATGAGCTCAACAGGCCGAGGTCTTGACAGCATGAGATTATTCTCTCTTGCTTTACAGTATTTGCTCAGACGCAAAGATATTACGTACTTGGTGGAGACGTATTCCAACTTCGGCTCGCTAGATTTTTCGTCTTTAACACAGGAAAAATTACTTTGAGATCCTATGAGCATGTAATTCCCGGGACCTTGTCCATCTTTATCCCATGCACAAACCTGAGGGGAATGGAGGTCGCACTAAGTACTGAGTGATGAGAAACAACCTCAGTCTGAAAATTTTGCGTTTGTTCTCTTTACATAATAGTGTGATGATCAAACGTCAAGGACCATTCGGAGGTAATGCTTTTATGAAGCTTTTAAATCTTTACAATGACGTAATGGAACTTTTTCTGTGACCAGAAGCTTACCTAGGTAGGGCAAAATTTCAGTTGCCTCAAGTCAAGAAGGAATGCTGTTTTAGATCACCAATTTTTAAAAAAAATAAGACTATTGCCAAACGAAAAGCGTAAAACCTGAAACCTTTAGTTTTGGGTTTGCAACTTAATGAGACGTTAATTCATTAATCTCAAAAAAGCCCTTGATACTGTGAATTACGCGACACTTTTGCGCACATAGAACTTCTATTATCTCATTTTCTCTTGACTTGCTTCATTCTAGAAGCAGATTGCTGCTTTGTCATGCATGTTTTTGTTCCAGATCTCATTCTGAAATTCAGAATGAATTTTTGAATTTTTTGGTTTGTAGTCGTGGTTTTGCCTTTTTCAGAGCATCAAAGCATCATCTTAACAAGGTTATTTACCGACAATTGGAGAGATAGCTTTTTACCATTTTAGTTACGTCCTTTTCTCATTGTCAAGAATTCTCATCATTCGTAAAGGAAGCTTTTAAATACTTACAGCTACATTATCACCGGTACACTGACCATCACTCGGGCCTATGGAGAAGGAGCGACAAGGACTGTAACCGTACCTCCAATTTCGCGTGCCGTCCACGTAAAAAACCCTGTTTTAAAATCAGTAATTAAGAACAGTTTCTCTTATTTTTGGTGTATAAATAACTAGTTTTGCATTTATTATAGACTTAAAGATATTGATTATATACATACCGAGGGATGTCAGTAAAACGCGGGGTCGGGTTCTACCGTGTATGTTTTTTTTAAAAAGAATGGTGTTCAAGGGCTGGGTTTAGGGTTAAGGTTAGGATGTATACTAACCCTAACTCTAACTCTAAAAAAAAAAAAAGATAGACCCCGACTTTACGGACACCCCATACTGAGAAATGCTGAACAAAAAGCTAGCTCGTAAAGTGTTCATAAGCAAATGAATTCTAGTCAATCAGAAGAGCGAACGATGATTTTCACACGTGTAGCTAGGAGAAAATGATACGTGCAATAAGAATCGCTCACGATGTTTTTACCGGCATGTGAGAAAAATGATGTGTCCAATCAGAAGCCACAAAGGTGTGTGTTTCGCGCAAAAATTCCCGCTTTTTATAGGCGCTTGCAGCTAAATATTATTTCTTAATCAAAATGATTTTAGAAGGAAGAATTATTGATGTAAAATTGAGCAGTTTTTCATCTGATTTCCAAACACTCATTTAACATTACTTTCCTATGTATTTTCTTTATGAATTATTAATTAGTTTGAGAAGAGAAAAGTTTGTTACAAATATTTAATCGGATAAAGAAGACAGGGCGTTAAGAGGTCTTATCCCCTGTAAGTAATCTACTGCTAGATTACGTTTACGTTATATTGGAAATTTGACCCAGTTTACTCAGAACTACTGGAATGCTACCTTACGTTAATGCCGTTAATGCTTTACAAACCTCGGATCGTCACCTTCATCTGTTTGCAGAGGAGCCAGGTTATACACTTTGTCTCCATAAGAGCACGAACATTTGTAATGATAAGCTTGCAGGCGGAAAGAAACGTCAAGGTTTTAGTTTTAGACAAAATATCGAGTAAAATGACATGCGTAGAAACAGGGACGAAAATGACCAAGGGGGGACGGCGAAGAGGGGACGGAGTGGTAAAATTTTTATCAACTGAGACTTTCAAGCGAGTGTAGCTAAATGTCGTGGGTCGTGGGTGTGGTTCGTGGGTGTGGGTGTGGGTAAATGTCGTGGGTAAAAAAAGTATAGAAAAAATGATAAAGTAAAGTTAAGCAATTGAAAAAAAAAAGAAGGAAATAAATAGAAAAAAGTTGTAAAATATTTATCGAAAATCTCAAACTCCTTAATTGCCTTTTTCGTCACGGCTTCTTCGTCCTTTTTCCTGATATTTCCTTAGCTACGTGGGACTACTTGGCTCCCCTTTCACAACATCACTGTATGAAAGGCATGTTGCCGATGAAGAGTTATCCTTACCTGAGCTATCGCCGCGAAATGAACGAAGCAGACTTAAATAACACCTGCAATTTGCAGAAAGTATGAGACAGCTCTGAATCGCTGAATGGAAATAGCTGCTCTTTATTAATCTTTATTCGATCTACAATTCCAATGATCAGCAGAGATCTTTTAACACGATGGAATGCGATCACCGTGAGAAAGGGGAGGGAAAAAAAAATACAATTTTGAGGTATTTCATATCTTTGGATAGAAGTCTTCTTTCTTAAAGAAGTTTTAGGTCTCTCACCTTACGAAGGAACTACCATCATTCCTAACCTTTCAAGTTAATGCGAGTCTGTATGTAAATTTTATTGCCGTACGGAAATACAATTTTTTCGATTTTTTTTGTTTTGTTTTGCGTACAAAATCTTTGCTGTAGCGATTCGACATATCATTCCTTAAACTGAAAGGACGTTTCAGTCACGAATGTTGACATCTTTACGAAAAAAGCAGTTCAGTCTCCAGTTTTTCTATAGCCTGCTTCAGGTTTACATAGTATAAAGAGTTTTTTTTCGGTAATTTTTCACCTAAATGCCATTTTAGTGTTTGTTTGCACTGAAGGATTCGCTTATTAGCTTTGCCGACCGCGGGGAAGGGGAATAGGACTGGTATGTACGCAGACATTTTCGTTTCATGAATTTTACAACTTTTTGCTATTTAATTTTTAATCTTTTACTTTGTTTGGAAGATATTTTTTTACCCACGACATTTACCCACACCCACAACCACGATCCACGACCCACGACCCACACCCACGACCTCTACCCACTACCCACGACCCACGAAATTTTGCTACACTCCTTTCAAGCAAGTCTTACTGTGAACACATGAAAAATTTCAGGAATGTTGATTGTGTGGTGACCAATCACAATAAACTTCAAGACACGCGAGCAAACCTCGAAACCACAAACTAACTACCGTTGCTGTTTGCGGTTTGGTTTTCTCATGCCTTATTGGCTATTTCGTCGCAACACAATAACATTCCATAAATATTTCTGGTGTTCACGGTTTTCTGAGTTTCACAGTAAGCTACGCCAAGAAAGTAACAACAAAAATCGACAAACAAGCTTAGAGAGAGGGAGAAATTACAGAGTACCAGCCAGCTCTCCTTTTTAAAAATCTAGACAGGTAAATCAAATTAATATTTTATATCATGGTATTTAAGCACGTCTTACCATCGTCTTTGTTAAAGAAAGTATGAAAAATGTTATTCAGTATGTATTTCGAACATTTTTGAAACTGCCTTTTTAAAGGGTTCGTGCGGTTCGTGTGGAGTTTGCGGCGGTTTCAAAAGTATCAGGATTCGTGTGAACGGGACCCAAGCTTGTTTATTTTGATTTCCCAATTCAGGCCACGAGTTTCTCTTTAGATAATTCATAAGTCTCTTTTTTCCAAGACGTTAATGTTCGTGAATAGTACGACATTTGAACGAAACATTTCTCTCGTGATCGGAAACGTGGGAAAAGAAAACAAACAAAAAATTACACAAGGACTTATTTCACATTTTATCCACCTTTATTACCCGGCAAGGGGAGGGCGGGCGGGCGGGTTCAACATCAGTGTCTCTTTTTCAAGAGCTGTTTGAAACAATCAATATAGTTAACACTTAAATATAGTCTTACTTCTGCTCCCGCTGGCATCTGTTCCTGGAGACTGATGGGGACTAAACAGTAACGTTGGAAACAAGGCACATCGTATCCAATTAACTGGTAGCATGGTACTAAAAATTATTCAAAATACATAAAGCAGAACTGAAGTTATCATCTGGCTGTACATGCACTGGTTTGACCTGTAATAAGAGAAAAGTAACTGGAACGATGAACGCGTCGAGATTATTTCAAAACCTACTACCCACCATACTTCGTCAAACGTTAACTTCTAAATCACTAGCTGAAGGCAAGTAATTTCTTTCTTTTCTTGCACTTTACTGCCATTTGCGTTTATTACCATATCTTCAAGGTATTCATTTTATTCTGTTTGTTGTCAACCTAACTCAATGCCGGTTATCCTTTCATATACGTCATTTACCGGCCTCGAAAAATAGAGTATTATGCTTTCGGGCGTCACCCGGGAAACTAGGGTATTATGCTCAAAATTATGCTCGACTGGAGGTATTATGCTCAAATTATGCCGGACTAAAATGACACTCCCCCCCACCCCCATAGGCCTGTATCTATTAATAAACATTCCTAGTCTTTCATTTTTGAAAGAATTGTTAAACAATAATTATTCAGTTAAACATTTGATGAGCAAGCGAAAGGTCGGAAATTGTGAGGCATTGAAAGGCTTACTATATGTCTTTCTTCAATGAATAGCAAAATGCACTGGGTACGAGTCTAACGTATCAAGTTAAAATATTCCCACTTTTATCAACTTTGTACATTCTAGAGCGTCCCTAAGAGTAAGAGCGAGTTGCTGGCAGAATTTGCATACAACTCTCACAGTTTTCAGTTTTCATAAACAGAGGTATTATGCTCCAAAAATATTAGTATTATGCCAGCATTATGCCTGATGCCCCAGATATAGTATTATGCTCAAAATTATGCCGGCATAATCCGACAGACCCTATAGTGTGAACAGCTATCCGATTAAGAGATGGGGCAGTTTCAAATTCGCTCCGTTACAGAGGTTGCGCCGATATCACCGTTCTTATGTGTGAACAGAAGCCCTATCGGGTGTGGTTTTTCGCAAAGTCAATCCAGTATAGTGCGAACAAAGGCTTAAGATTCAAACGCGTAAAGAATAGGGCAATAACCCACATTATCAAAATTTCCAGATGTCTCCGAGGGTTTAGCGGCAAAGTTGCAAAATTTGCACCATTGTCTCGCATTTCGCAGAAGAGGCTTGAGCACAAAGACAACCAACCCAAATATAGAAATATGACCAGAAAGTCGGTTCGGAGTCGTGTTAAAATTTTTTAAAAGATATCGACTGTGCGCAGTTCTCAGAGTAAATCACTCACCCTTAAGCCACTGGTTAACCCTACCTGGTTCAGCTTTTCGATAAAGTAATGCACCCTAGTTTTTTTAAAAGGCTTTTCCATGTTAAAATCAAATAAACCATTTTAAAAACTTGGTTTTCGCCATTGAGACCACGTGATGTCCTCAAGGAAATTTGCCTTTTGTGTTTTCATAAATTATGCATACATATATTATGCGAGTATTGGATATTGCCCTTCAGCACTGTAGCATGTTTGAAAGCGAAGCCCCTTCATTGTCGCCGATTGTAGATCTTTCTTTTGTTTCCGTCTACTAACTTATTGGTTTACAGCCGTATTTAAGACGAATTCCTTTTAAGTCTTTCTTTTTTCATTCAGCCTAAGTGAATAAAACCATCCGTCGTGATCAAATTTAAGTGATCAAGCATCACAACAAAACCTAGGATCCACTGGTACGGGTAGATGCATATAATTACCAAGATATTGTTATCGGCAAACCACAAGAACCGTTGTAAACAGGGGCAGCCAACCACGGATTAGAAAATATGATGGAGAGAGGAATCAGAATATGTCTTACTGTCGTAAAACTTTAAATTGCATTTAAAATTTTTCGGGAAAATAAATTTACTGAAGCCCTTGTAATTTCGAAAGGACTCAAGTTGCCCTAGGATGACGGAACAGATACAAATTTAATAGCGCCGCTTACACTGCCGTTTCTAGACATCTAAAAGTACTCTGAATAGCCTAAAATACATTTAAGAGGAACCTTCGTTGGGTGTCCCTGTGTAAATACTTTAGAGATCACTAAATATCGATCAATCTTCGCTATAGAGGAAGCCTATGGACGAATATTACTACGATGAACACGAACGAGGAACTGTGCTTGTTTGATAATGATGTTTTTGGTCGAACGGTTTTCTTGTTTTGATAAATCGAGCTAGTCGCCTACGCCGCGTCTGTTGATGATACAAATTAGAATCGGTCGACGTACGTCTTTCTACCTTTTTGAACGAGACATAAAAAAAAGAAATCCTTGCGACTGAGACCAAGTGGCGCTCTTTCCTACCTCAAAAGTATCCCCAGTTTTGCTTTTCACACCACACTTTCTGCATCCAGTCTGTAAATATTTCTTCTTGGAAAACAGGACCGTTCTCAAATGGAAGAAATTCAACTTCCTTCTTGCGACCCAGAGACGGACATAACTCGTTACAGGAAAGGGTCTCGGGAAAGTCCCTTAGTATCACGTGATAAACAAATCACATTGCTCTCCTATTGTAAATAAATATAGAATAACTTCTGGAAAGAGACATTAAGGAAAACTGAGATTATACTAGTTAAGAAATCTACGTATTACCTTTTTTTGCATTCTGAAGAAGTAAAGTATAATTCGAGAGGCTAGGCCTTGTCGGCTTTTTAAAGAACTGTAAAATAATTTAAATTTCTAGTTCACTGCTTTCAAGAGCATATTAAGATTAAAGATTGATCGCATGTCACTATCATTGCCCCACCAGTAACCGCAGAGTATTATAGTTAATAACCGTTCATTTATACGTCGCTGAAACACCGGATGTTGTAGCAGTATTTTTCGTTTTATATAATACAATCATGGTGACCGTTTTTCGATATCTTTCCTAATGTTCTTAAGACTCAAAGGTTTGAGATAAATCTATTTGAGCTACCTCAGCTCTGCTTCTTGGTCATGTAGAAAAAAAAATTCCTGCCTTATTTTTATTTACTTGCGTAGCCTCACGGTGTATAACATGAAGATTATTTCTCAGCAGCTATCAATTTCGCACTATTACAGAGTAAGAAATCGCAAGGATTTTGTTTCCAAGAATCGGATAATTCGAACAGCAAATTGACCTGAACGAACTGAAAAATTTACTTGACAAGTTAAATTGGCCACCTTAGGAAATTCAATGAAACAAACCTTAGATAAAACTAAGACAAATTTAAAGCATAAGCTGGAGGTAGAAGACGTTAGAAGTCAGTCAAAGTGAGCCGCTAGTTAAAAAATGTCATGTGATGTCCCGGGAAGAGACTGCGAAAGCAAACATCAACGAATGTAAAGGAAGCTTAACGTAAGAGGTGAGTAACATCTATTGGTTTAGCTACGTTACAAGAAATCTTATGGAAATATTTTATATAGGCACTAATACTCGAAACAACAAAAAGAACCAACCGCGACGAATCCACCGAAACAATCGCAACGGCCGAACCGAACATACCGTCGAAACTAATCATCGGAAATGCAAAAGCTGCTAAAAAAACCCCGCAAATTGCAAAGGAAGAAACCAAACCACTGCAAACAAGCAAATAAACAAAAAGGAACCGCCGAATAAATCGAAACGAGCAGAATAGCAGGATAGCAGTGTTCGTTAAGGGGGAGATCATTGTAACACTTGAGTAAATCGAGCCACGATATATGTACTAGCTACTCAAGAATGTTCTTATATTTTGGAAGTAGTTAGCAAACTAGATACCAAAACAAGTCTAAACACGTAAATAACGAGATTTAAAAAAACGTAAAAATAAATAAGTAAAACCCAAGGCAAGATTATCGAGGCAAAGGTTCTGGAGCGGGATGTAACTTATTCTGGGAAATGAAACAAACTTCTGACTAAAGGTCTACTGAATAATAGGAATGAATACAGGTTATGAAACTTCAGATTTGCCTGGAATTGAGACAACTATTTGCTGCTATGTTGCGTTACCTAACATAATTCATTATGATTATCCAGAAAACCTTTTAAATGGAAGCTCATCGACCATACTCAATATTACGATGCTGTCAGTAGGGTTCAATAAATTAAGTTCCAAATCCATGGCTTATTCTGTCTGCTAGCAATGCTTATAAAAATTGCAAATTCTGCTCTAATTGAAGTCTGCCTTAATAATAAGTATAGAAGGGGTTCTAGGGTCTAAATAAAAAATTTGATGTTCATTTGCACAAATTGCAAAAATTGTAACTTAACTTTCTTTGTACAAAACTATGCACCTTAGTCGAAACGGGTAAGTCACTAAAAGGTAATTAAAATGTAATGGAATCACGTGAGCATTTAGCCAATAATCGCATTATTCTCAGATATTTTCTATTCTAGGATTTGCTCTTCTTATGCATATCACTAGTGGTGCTGATTTTCGTTTGGTTGCAGCACCAGTCATGCTCTCGAAGATCTTGCTGAGGTGTTTTCTAGAAATGGTGTTCATGCATATTTGTCGGAGAGCTAAGGGGAACAAAACGATTCCAACCTCTTTAAACTGTGATTGTACGTGCCTTGGTCTAGATGACAAGACATATAACTTCGCTCCACTGGCAAGAGATTCTGGGAAACCAAGGTTTGCAAAATACTCGGCAAAATAACGCTAAATAAATCCCGAACTTCGTGAATTCTGGGTTTGCTCCAGGCCGCGCTCAAGGACGTCCTATAGTTTTAAAGTAATATTGAATTTTATTCGTTCCATATTCCTTGTAGATCTTGCTGCGTTTTAGGTTTGCACCACTGAAATTGATTGTCAGTCATTTTATGGCTGAGAGATATTGTTAAAGTGCGGGTGAGTCAAGTGTCCCGTTGGGCTTTGATGGTAAATTTCCGACTTACAGCAAACATAACTTGTCAGATGTTAAATTTTCAATCAGGTTCACAGCAACAGATGCACATGGTGAGTGGAGGTACAGTTATAACCCGTGCCTACCTTTCTCGCTGGGCTGGCCACCAGACCATGGATGCGTTATTGATGTAGTGGTAAATGGTTTTTATACTTTTTAGCTGACTAGACAGTAAGACATTAAGTGTACACTGACAACGACAGTGCCGGATCCAAATTGGGGGGGGGGGGGTGGTGGTCCGGGCCCCCCGGGCTTCTCCCCTGGATCCGCCCCTGAACGATGTAAACATTACAAGTGTTGCAATATTATAGCACAGCAAACCTTGTGTGACAAGCGCGACGTAAATATAGGTAAAATGGAGAAACTGGCGGAAATAAACCAGTGAAAGGAGAGGATCAAACAGACATATGATGTAAGCAGCCAATGAAAATCGAGAAGCCATTGCAATGTTCGCACCGCCGTCTTTTTGCATCGTTTGTCAAAGAAATCAAGCTGCCATTTTCAAAGCTCAAATAACAACAATGTCAGCAAAAAATTTGTAATCTTTTCATCTCCTCAGCTAGAGGAAGAAGATATTCAAGTCAAACGCACTCAGTTCAACCGATTGTGCCAAATTGTTAGTTTAAAATTTGTACACATGTACATTTAATTTTAACGTTTACAAATAATCTTTAGTGTCTATTATAATTTTTAAAGTCTCAAATGGCACGATATTGTAATTTCTAGCCAGTTTCGGGCAGAAATAAAAGCCATTCAAAAAGGTCCAAGTCTAATGAGGTTGACCGAAAATCAATAGCCATTTCTTTTCGCCTAACGGGAATTTAACGGCTGTTAGACTTAAACAAACCTCAGAAGTTGGTAATCAGGCAAGGTTGACAAAATAAAGAAGGAAATTGGAATAAATTAATTTATATATGGCGATAAAGAACTTCAGAATTGGCTACATGTAGTGCATATATAAGGAGGGTGGTCCAGAAGTTACAGCCACGGAACTACTACAAAAGATCGATCCGAGGAGACCGCATTGAAATCCAGGGAAAATCCATTGCCCTAAACCACTTGCCTTACTGTCCCGTCAGTCGTAAAAAGCACCAGTGATTAATGTAAAGGTGAAGAACTAACCAGGGGTGGGGGTGGGGGAGGAGACGAGGTCTGGGACAGAGAAACGATGTTCTCACAACTTGCGAAGCGGTCACCGTGAGTGTTGGTCAGCGGATAATTCAATATTTTGCTTACACCACGTACTTACCGTATTTTTCCCACAGTAAATATATTTAGAAGCGAGAAGCGAACCGGCAGAGGAAATCAGAAATGGTCAAAAAATTAAAAAAAAATAATATCGTACATCTTTGTTTTTCTTGCATATCTATTTGTCTTTCGGTACTGGAATTGCCGGGGAAACTAAAACGCAACCGTGTTAGATCTTAACCAACAACAACGCACTCGATCGATTTATAGGTTACATCGTTTTTGCCGGACGAGGACATCAGAAGATTATAGACGTAGTTATGATGCTGATAAAAATTACTGGAGAAAGTTTCAGATTTATCGGAAGTAAGTAGTATTCAAGAGAGTTTTATAAATATGATCTTACAGCTGTACATTTCACAACTCAATTAATATTCATAACTCAATAAACATTTACACTTATAACATTTCGCTTGGTTTATTATTCGTTTATCAGTCAACACCTTAAATTCAAAGTTAAAATTCAGAACTATCCTAATAAAAAAATCACAACTACTAATGAAAGTTCTGTATCTTAAAGCGACCTTAACTTTCCTAAGGTTTGCAGCAAAACACTGCTCGATAGCTCAACTCTTCGGCGGTTCTTATCAGCTATAAAGAGCAGGGCTGTCAACCCCCCACGTCTTCAAATATTGAGAATTGATGGGGAGTGGGTGATAGATGACGTCATAATAAAGAACACATGACGTCATTTTTGAAAAAAAAATGCGCGAAAAAGATGTTGTTTTAATTGTAACATTTGACCTAATTGGTTTACTTCCCACCAATCACATTATCGCTTATATTACAATTTCCACCAATCACTTTATCGCTTATATTTCAATAGCATACCGGAGTTTGTGAGGAAACGTTCAATGTTAACAGAAAAATAGCTCAAACAAGGCAAGACCCTTGCTGATCGCTTTGCAAGTTGTGAGAACATCGTTTGGTTTTCATTTAAGACAATTTATGGGAAGTCGCTTCCACTCCCCCCGGAACTAACTTTTCATAAAAAAAGGAACGTCACATGCACAGTTATTACAGGTGGTCAGTGTTGACAGTATTAAAACAGCTTACTCAGCATTACATTCCATAAAACAGCTTTATCCCTCAGCGTTATTCAAGCGAGTCTTTTCGTTTTAGATTTGCTGGTGGAAAAAAAGTCAAGTCAAAAAGTCAAGCTTTAAAACCATTGGCAAACAATCGCAAGCGCATTGCAGATTTGATGACGAGTTCATGATACCAACGCTGGTATATACCAACAAAGAGTACGTTACAATTGGAAATATAATAAATCTTGGAATATGCGTCATCTTGGGTATTTTCTCAAAGGTGTAATTTGTTGGAGTTGTTCAGTTTAAAAGCTCATGGGAAAGAGATACACCCATTCAGACCGGAAGTTGCATGAAGGCGAGGCCTAAGGGCTGTCTTTCGCGCGAAACTAAAAAATCATGGCGGAAAACACCGAGACTGTGCAAGAGATAAACCTTAGACCAAAAGACATTTCATGTTCATCGGGGAGAAACGGAGAGAACATAAGTAAATGGACAATTCCGCAATTGAGATTTCGGTTGAAATGCAGAAGACTGAACCAACAGGGTGACTGAGAGAAAGATCTTGTCAAAAAGTAAGTTTCGCAGCACCTGCATTACATAAACACTGCCCTAGTCAAAAGAATTTCGTTTTCACTAGAATCTTCTCTTTTCTGCTTTTAATTTGAGATTTCTTTCTTTCTGGGGCAGGGTTAAGGCATTCAACTCGATTCCTTACACACACAAAAAAAATAGAGAGAAAGTTTACAACCCTGATCCTGAGAGGAGCTACACGAAAGCAAAGGTTGAAAAGCTAAAGACCCTTAATATCGAAACAGTCGGGACTGAGACGAGCGACAAACAAGCAAGCTCGTGTAGTTCGAAGTTTAGACACCTTCCCGCCGGATGAAGACACTCAATTTTCAGAGGACCTTTCAGTTTTGCCCCCATTTGTTCCTATGGATGCTTTGAGCAGGTAAAAAATTCCGGTAAGTCGATGAAGAATTTTTCCAATGCAGCAGTTGTTATAAGCTCAAATGACAAAGTGCCGTCATATGGTCAATTTTGTGCACCATTTACAGGTGTACAATAACACGAAAAATAACATTATATGCGTCCGTGCTTGTTTTTGGGCTTCCTATAAGAGGAATTTTAAATACAAGGTGAAAATGATTTGTAACCAAAGCGGGACACCGAAGATTCTAGCAGCAAAGTGTGATAGGCAACTGTCCGGCTTCCAACGGTAGGTGTTGTTGTCATGTTATGGCTCTCATATGGAAACTTGAGGACATGACGAGAAACTCACAGCTAAAGATATCACTCCTGACAACAGATGTTGCACATCAAAACCAAGGTAATGGGGAAAAGGGAGTAGACGAGAGGTAGAGTTCTCTCCAGTGATGGCTTTAAGAATAACAAAACCAAGACATGCGTCTGACTCGAATAAACCAAGACGCACCCTTGTTATAAACAACCACAGCTGATCAATGGGCTCTATTCCTCTCTTTCTATTTCTTTGCTTTTCCTTCCTTGCAAAAAAGGAAATGGATTAGCATTGTTTGCGGAGCTTTCTCTCACTTTTTCGCGTGCTGTGTTCCACACCATCAGAGACTCAGAGCAAGGTTTTATAAAGTTGCAAAATGCCATAAAAGCTCGGTAACTCCGAAATCCCGTGTAGAAAAATATGTCATCATCATTCGATCCAAACCTCTCCAAAACCAAATTTTGAAAGGAACAGCTTTTGTTTAAAATCATAATTCTCGGCATGCAAGTCTCTCTCTTCTTTGAGTGGTTTTTGATCTGAATCTTCGCCTTGAGTCTCCTTCCCAGAGATATCAGGGGCATCGTAGATGAAGTGATGTTTATTTTCTATACTCTGGGATGGACTCGCAGAAAGTTGAATCCTTTGGCATTCACGACTTTTGGCTCTTTCGGACCTTTCAAAGAAACCAACAGACCATGGGAAAATGGAAGGAACAGCATTCTTTACAAGATAACGTCTTTTGCCGGCAAGGCTTTTCCTGTAGTCCTTCTCACTAAAATGTTTAGAACAGCAGAAGAGTGAGGCGTTCGAGGCAAATTTTTTGTCCCCACGCTTCATCAAAAGATTAAAAACGTCCAAAGGAAAATTATGAAAATTAAATCTGGTCGATTATCTGAACGATTATTACAAAGAGCAGCCGCGCAACACTTGTGACTCGAATTCTTTTGTTTACTTGAAGACGCCATGTTTATGATCGATTTGAGTTCCGCGTGAAAGATAGCCGTTAGACCTCGCTTTCATACAACTTATAAGGCTGAATCTGTGTATTGTTTAGAGTCGGTGGCACTTCTTGTGAGTAGTGTCGTCATAGGTTCTGTTAGTAAGGCCAGATATTCTGATGTCGTATCTAAGAACTGAGAGGTAATTATGGGGATTGCTCTGTTTTGCAATCATGAATCACCAGCTTATCACTCAGTTGTCAAAGCAGGCTAGTTCAAGATGATGGCAATGATTATACTTTTACCTTTAATAATGGCCACTTCTGATGCAATGAAATTGCTCATATGGAAACTACGATGTCAGTCCATGTATGCACCTGATTGGAAATCCCGACAGATGTACGACAGTGACATGACCTTTTTAGGGTTTTTAAACCTTAAAATTTATGTTAAAAAGTAAATTTTTACATCTAGGTTTTAGCTCCTTTATCTTTTTAACTGTCGAGTTGAAAGCTTTCCAAAGATTAGAAATCGTTAGATATTTATTTAATTGCCTGTATACATTTATATATCGCGAAATCAGAATTAAAATACGGTTTTTTAAGATCTGTGTTTTTTTCCAGGTTGTTTCCAAATAGGTCCGCGGTAGTGCATCTCAAGTGTGATCAATCTAGAAAGACCAGTGACGGGAAATTTGATTTCTTAGGTTTCGAAGATGACAGTTGGGTAAGAAGAACTGCCAATTATGAAAATAAAGTAGTCAAATCAGATTGGCAAAGTATTTATCTTACTGGATTGAGGGATGAATATAGATAGAGTTCGTCTCTGGAGGCGAAAAATATAACTTTTGTTTTTGCCAGGTTTTTTGAAAACCAGGCTACTAAAAAATATCAGTCTCTCTCAATTATTGGTAATTTAATGGCCCTTCTTACTGGAAAAGTAAAATCTCACCTAAAAAGAAATTCTTGAATGCACGAGCTTCAAGTTGATAGGAACAACTATCTCAAAGATGGCACAAGTGAAGCTTTTCTCATTAGTTTGGAAAATAAGACATTTTAAGGGCCAGTTATTAGTGTTAGAGTCACCGATTGCAAAGCCATTTCCCCAATTTACCTCATTTTTCATTGCCGTTGGTCTCCCAAATACAATCCAACACAACATTCCTAAAAAACGAGGTCCTATAATCGCCAGTTTAATTGCTTGCTTACTTGGAACTTTAGACTCACCAAGCGCAGTAACACGTCAAACTTGAGAACAACCCTACCCCCTTGGAATTGAACAGGCTACCCCAAATGCATACCAGCTGATAGCCCTTTGTCGGTGCAACATGCTAACGCCAAGCTATACACGAGTCCTCCTCAATTTGAAGGAGACACTCAGCCCAGGGAAACAGGGATAAGCCCTAGTGGAAATGTCAGCAAAGCCACAGTCCAGCACAAACCAGGCTCTTTAGAAAAGCCCCACTCCCCTGGAATTTAACTAGGCTACCCCAAATGCATACTAGCTGACAACGCTGTGTCTATGCAACAAGCTGACACCTACCTTGACGGAAGCGCCCCTATGAAAAAAATTGGTGGCTGTTACCCACCTCAAGCACTTTTTCAACAATTTCCACTGATTTCCGTCAATTCCAGGAAGTTATTTAGAGCCCATGGTCAAGGGCTGAGGGTGGTAAGTTATGAAGAGGGAGATTTTTGTTTTTACTCTAAAAGCATCACGGCTTTAAGCACATTAAGTTTTGAAAGATTGCCTGCAATGTGCTGGACTTGACCTCAGATTTCAGGCAACCTGGTTTTCAAAACTCCAGGTAGGTTTATAATCACTCAAATCATGTGTCAAGCCTCGGTAAACCTATTTGTTTTTCTGTAAGGTTCTTTAAGGTTTGCTTTCCCTTTTTAAAATGCAAGGAATGTTTATCAGATAGGTAGAGGGATACTTTAGGGGATGAATAATATATACATATAAAAGATAAAAGCTTCTAAATTACAGAAAAAAACGCATAAATTATAATCGGTCTAAAAACAATCTATACATAATAAAATATACAAAATATAAACAAAGTTTTGTTGAAAGTCTGATGGCTATCCCAATGAGTTTACTCGGAGGCATTGTGAATTAATAAAACGGTTTCTGGCCCTGCAAGTTTTAAACTTTACATCAAAAGCCCCTGCATGCCTGAGAGAGTATTATGAACTATGCGATGAACTATCTGATGGCTATAAACCACTTACATGATTGCGCAGCAATAACCTGGACGTCTCGATATACTGGATTTGTTTGTTTTTTGTTTACAGAAATTCTTACTCACGAGCCTTTGTTCCTGTCCAAATGGGTGTGTAGACAAACCCACCAGCCCTGGACCAACAGGTACTGTTTTGACATTCGTCAGTTTTTCAAACTGGTCGTACGCACTGGTAATAGTAATAGTAATAATAATAATAATAATAATAATAATAATAATAATAATAATAATAATAATAATAATAATAATAGTAATAATAATAGTTATAATAATAATAATAATAATAATAATAATAATAGTACTACTACTACTACTACTACTACTACTACTACTACTAATAACAATATTGTAACCGCATTTACGTCACAATGATTTTCTGCTAGCCATCAGGTGACCTTAGCTTAAATATTGCAACACGTGCGTATTTTTTTATTCTCAGCAATTAGACTGTGGCGGCGTTAACTCCAGTGGCGGAGAGAACCGTGAAACTATGGAAACTAAATGACTTACAGATTCTACAAGGTTAGGAGTTATTATGTCAACTCTTACAGCAATCCCGTTGTAGGAGGTGTTGGGGCTAACGTTCTTGTAGGTTCCGAGGTTCAACAGTAATAGAGAAGTTTCTTGGGATGGTTACCCGTCGAATATCTGTGATCCTTAGAGTAAAACTACGCACGTGTTGAGATATTTAAGCAAAGGTTATGTGACGGCTAGCGAAAAATCATTGTGAGGTAAATACGGTTACAATAGAGAAAACAGCTAAAAATACTACGAAACAAAAACTAAAGCACACGAGTGCCGTTACAATAATAATAATATATAGATTTAGCCAGGGCTAAAAGCGAAGCTCCTATTAACTCGAATTTATGGTTCAAATCAAACAATAAACTTGTATTCCACAAATCAGTTAACTTAAAGGCACATTCATGTGACTTTTGAGGGAAAGACTACGTGATTTTCGAGAAAAATAATTTGCAAACAGTCCAAGCTAAGAGTGAACTTAATCTTACATCGAGTTGATAGCCTTTATATGTACACCCAAAAAATAGCAATCATCTTCGATCACATTTAAGAGCCATAATGGCTCTTGATCACAGTAGATTAGGCCTGGAAAACAAATCAGGCCGAATTTTTTGCGTTCGACATGTTTACTTTACAAAATCTTGGCAACAAGTCTGGGGACGTGTAAACCAACCTTTAATACTTTTTGTACATCACATCTGAGGTGAAACAGTACCATGAGGCGCCGTTTTCATCGTACAGACCTCGGACAGAATGCAGTGTTTCACACTTTTGCAATACAAATTGCACTCATTCAATATTCAGGACGATCGAAGCACGCGTGGGCTTTTAGCGAAACCGTCAAAAAAATTTCCAAAATCACTTATACGGCTAGCCGGTTCTCACTTTTGACAAGTCGACTGTTTAAATTAAGATTAATATAGTTATACGCTTCAACACAAAGAATTTATTATGTTTATTTTTTATTTAATGATTCTTTAACGATCTGCAATCTTCAAAAGCGTTTGATACGCGCGATATTTTGACTACTGCTCCTGCAAGCGATGTTCATGAGCGACTGAAAACAAACGGCACAGCGATTAAAATTGCAAAAGAGACTACTAACAATCAATAAAGGAGGGGGAAAATAATTCGGTGAAACATATACAGAGACAACAATTTTCATTCACGAAGACAAGTATTAAAGTGTCTCTGAAAATCCTTGTTTACATTTTAAGCCGGCTTCCCGGTGTTTGCTTTTTTCAAAGATGAACTCGAGGCAAGAAAATCGCTCAAAGCTTTCTTTTACAGCCAGAATTATAACCAAATATTCTTTGGAACGTTTTCTTTCTATTTGCGGTGAGAAAATGTCTAAAGGCTTTTTAAAGTTCCATAAGCTTATAATCAAACCTGATACTCGGTCGCTCTCGGTCAGATCATTGTCTCAAATCTTACAAACGTGCATAAACCAAATAGCCGCTTAAACTACGCTCGACTTCATTAAATTAGATATAAACAACAAACATCAAATACAATAATTACTCAGGCTTACCTTTCGAGATGCACTGAAAACTATCAAGTAAGGTAAGAATCGCTTCAGACTTTTCATCCCTCTTACGCATCAAGCAAGGTGAAAAACGAAAACGATGCCATCCGAAGTCGGATTTCCGACTTTGCCAAAGCGACGTATTTCTCAACCAAAAACCCAGTAAACAAACTAGCCATGAATTACAGAAGACTCTTGATAGCAGCTGAATTTCACTTTGTACATTCAGTGGAAAAAGACAGTTAAAAACATCACAAGTTGACACAAAACTCTGTCAGCTTCAGCTGTCAAAGTAAACAAGTTTCAAGATGCTGCATAAATTTTCCGCGTGAACTCACCTGTCAAATTTTGGCCAATCAGAGTATAAAAATTGGACGTAGAGCGTGACCAACGCGTGACCTTGGTGAGAAAAGTCAAAATCAACTAGCATGTCCTCCCTGGCTGTAAAAACTGGCTTAACTTTTAGCTTCCGAGGTCAGTTTGAAATCAAAATTTTAATTGTGCGGCACATATAAAACACAACATAATTCATATGAATTGAAAAATTAAACTTGAGCCTGCAATAATTTGAAAACTAGTAACTTGTCAGCGGATAACTTCAAAAAGATACTCGACCTCGATGGGTCGACACCTGAGCCCGCGATACGATCAGGTGATACTGGTCAGCGGATACTTTGTTTTGACAGCTGTCAATTGATCACAAGATTGATGTGCAATATGTCTGCAATATCAGTCTTCCTGTGCTCCCAAACTAGTTAGAAAGTGTGAGATTGAACATTGGTTGCCCTGTAGTGCGGACGGACGGGCGGGCTGTGGGCGGTGTACGGTCACGTGATTACCAAATTTTCTGGGATGGGTAGATTCACGTACCCATGGTGCTCCGCAGGTGCGCTTCGCGCGCCAGAGCTCCGCTAATAATAGTAATAATAATGATAATGCTGATGATGATGATGTTGATAATGATAATGATGATGCTGTTGATGATGATGATGGTGATAATAATGGTCACGTGGAACAAGTTGACGTTTTCCGTAAACGTGAATCTAAAACTCTCCAATGTTTGTTTTAAATCTGTGTATTGTTTATTTAGGTGCAAAGTACCCTATACCAGTGATTGGTGCCCTTTCATTTCTTGTTATTGCCATTCCATTGTTTATCTACCGAAGGACAATCTTGCAATGTATCAGGAGACAGAATGATCCCAACAACGAACGTCAGGCTTTGAATCCTGGAAATATGAGAAACGACTACGCTGCCAATGACAACAATGACGGCGCCGATTCACGAATTCAACCCCATTCATCATCAGAGAATCATACCTGGGCAAGCAATAATTCTAATAGTGCCAGAGACAACTATAGCCGTGGGCACAATCGATCCCACAATACAGACCTCTAGTGCTAGAAAGATTTTCATGGTTTCAAGCGAGATAAATCGCCAACCTAGTTTGACAGATTTGTCGTTATTTTTAATTAGTTTTTAGTCGGTTCGGTTTTCCCTGACCTATGGAAAGACGGAAATATACAAGGGAACAGCAAAAGTTCAGTCGATTACCAGGTTTCCTTCTTGAAGTATAATATACTAGAGGCTTTAATTGCCCACCTTTCTTACCTTAAACGTTTTCTGTTGAGTTTAAACTTCTATCCGTAAATGCTGAAGTATTTGCGAGACCAGAGTTGACTGTCCAAGCTCGTACACCTGCCATAATTTACCGCTGACGTCAGGGCCTGGTCCAGGCGAAGTGGACTCGCAAAATGCTCTAACTTTGTCATGAAATAGGTATATCCTAGATCAGTCTTACGAGGTTGGCATTCTGTGAATACAAGTGTGGTATCTAATGAAAATTCAGGACCTCATTCGCTTGTAAACTTAATATAGAGAATTCAAAATTAATTTATAAAAATTCATGAACAACTGGCTTACCAAGAGAACGTTTTCCAAATAGAGATGAATGATCTCCTTTTCTTTCGGCCGCTTCGAAAACAAACTATTGAACTATTTCTTTATCCGTAAATAGCACAATAAAGCTTTGTTAAAAAACTCATGGATTCCGAGTTAATGTCAGGACTTTTAGATCCAAATTATACCAATCTCAAAGAAAAGGGTCTTTTTTAGCGGAAACCTGTTCGAATTTATCAATAAAAAGCCCATTTCTTAAAAAATGTTATTTTGGAAAAACACTAAATATTTCGTGAAGAGTTTAAAACGTTCAGAGTAGTGTCACTTTTAATCAAAGGATTTATTTACAAACATATGAAAAAGAATAGGCTTAGGATTGATTCTTGAGGAACTCCCACGAACGCTCTCAATTTCTTGCCTGTAAGATATGACCTAGACCATTTTACTGCTAAGTCGCTGGCCCCATAAAAAGATAGCTCATGATTTATCACATTATTTATCACATTCAAGGCCATCTTTAAGATCGACAAAGTTAAAACCTGTAACCATATATTTATATCCATATTAAGATGAAGTTCGTTGGTTTAATTTTATAAATGCAGCTTCGGTAGAATGATTTGCTCAAAAGGCTGATTGAAGGTTATCTGTCAATTCGTAACTATGGAGCTAGTTAAAGGAAGATGTTGCGACATGTCTTTCGACTACTTTTAATACAACAAGCAATATGGAAATTGTTCGGTAGTTTTCAGGGTCTTTAGCGAGAGCCATTTTTAAACAAGGGGAGACGTAAGCAGTTTTCCATGTCGAAGGAGAAGGAACCAGTTGATATGGAAAGGTTCATTTGGCGACAGAAAGGGGATGCTAGAACTGGGGCCGCTCACTTAGGACTGATTGCACTAAGGCCACCACCGCCGATAGCCTTAATTGTGAGAATCTTTTTAATGAGGTCAAGCATCCGCGTCTCAGTGATGGGTGGTACTTCAAACTTTTGCTTTCCTCTATTTTCATGTCCAAAATTCAGCGACAGCCTCTTCGATTCTGCAAAGCCTGTCGCCGTCTGAACACTACAGGTAATCCGGGGAATAAGATTGATTAAAGCGTCGTTAACTTCCTTTGTTCAGTAAACTCTTGTTTGTCCGTGATGGGGCCATCCACCGTACTAAGTTCATTAACAATTATTCCTCGAGCCCGAATGGGCTCTGGTTCAATAGCCCATGAGGCCGAGGGCCGAATGGGCTATTGACTCAGAGGCCATGGGGGCGAGAGGAATCCAGCTTTTGCTAAAAAGTACCACAGGCGTTCCTTCGCTCTCACTCCCCGACCCCACCCCCTCGCTGATTTTCCTACTCACCTCTCTTTGCGCCGTACAATCTGAACGCCTGGAACAGGAATCTGAACGCCTGGAACAGGCAAGTGTCTAACAAATCCTCTAAGTGCTTAAACAACTGTTATATGGCTCCTTAGAACTCAAGTTGCTTACCGAGCGTCTTTAGATCCATAACTTCAGTCAAACATAATATGTTCGCTTTTGTCGTTAAAGAGTTTATGATGCACGCAGTAAGTGCTTGAAGCAGTTTTTTCTTCATTACCTTCGAAACAGCTGCTCAACAGAATGACACTGAACGCAAGTAATTATTTTTATACGCGCCAGCTACAATGTTGCGTCCACGGGATTTAGCGGAAAAAATTCGAAAAGAATTCATTTCCGTCATTTCCCTTTTCTTTTTATTATGAACTACATGATACAAAAAAAGGAAGAAAATGTAAAAAAATCATGGTTTATGATGAGATAGCTCGGTACTAAAAGGGATTTGTCGATCGCAGATTAGAGAAATCATTTGGGAAAATAAAATACAACGTCCAGAACACTGTTTTGCTACTGTATGGCAGAAGGTTTAGGATAAAATTTTTGCTTCTATGTACCAGCAATCAATGTTTATACAAAAGTGTTTGGCTAGTATTACATGGTTTGGATGGTCTAACGTGCACTTCATCTAGCAGTAGTGGTCTTAAACGGCTACATTAGAACGTTCAGTTTTCTTTAAGATGTCTTTGGGTGGCATCTTTATATCGTTATTTGAGCTAGAAATTTTTGATACTGGCGGTGAATCATTCAGAAGATTTGCAATCCTCTTTCCCAGGTTGGAGTCAGGAAAACTGTTTCTACTTTCGTCGATTCCGCTGTCTTGATCATTAAAGAGATGTCTCCTTTCGCCGTGGTCGTTCCTATTCTGTGGGGTTGTAACCAAGCAAAAGATGGCGAAAATTACAAGTATCACAAATATAACACTTCCAACAGCAATAGACAGTGGCTCCCACAGGGCTTTTCCATCATCTTGGCTAGCTGCGATGGTACATAATTGAAAGAAAAGTTGTCTAAGAAATAACCTATAAACCACAAACCACGATGAGTCATCTTTTATTGTTATTATACACGGTAAATCGTACTATTTTCCAGGGGGCGGTGAGGGGGCAGAAAAAATGTTAAAAAAAAAAGCTGATGTATAAACTCAAACTCATACTCAAGGCCTCTTTGAGTAACTTACCTGAAGTAGATGCGGCAGTAGTTGTTGTGGGATCCAATGGGCAAGCATTTGGACAGGCGCATTTGTGAGTCAGATAAAATTGCTGGTGAAAGAGAGCATAAAAATATGTTATTCCATCCTTTTGGCATTAATAATATACCTTAGGGGGAAAAGGGCCGTAAAATAAGTTTCATTATGCATACGACTGACACTTCTGTAAAACGGTCACCGAGAGTTGGTCCCTGCCTTTCTTTATTCCCTTTACTTGACTCTCTATAAGACGGACATCTTTCTAAGAGGGCCACTTAGAGGTTGATTAAACGCGAGCTCTTTGCAAAACCTTTGTTGTTACTTTCAGTGAATGTTAAGGGTATTACCAATAATTAATACGCTATTAATATAAGTCACTTTTTGAAAATTTACTTAGAATGTTCCAAGTGTTTGAAAACTGAAACACTGGCGTTAGTGCCGGCGCCATTTGCCAGCATATTACAAGAAGGTATCTCGAGCTTGAAGGGTTTTCATCGAAACGATCCTCGTTTTAACAAGAAAAAAACCCAGTTACAAATATTACATTAACATGCGGACCTCTTTGTAAACTTCGTATCTTACTCCATTATCCCTTTCTTTTATTTCAATGACACTTTTAAACCCAAGGGTTGGGTCACTTAGTTGTAAAGTCCTGCTGAAAAGACTGTTAGATTTTCCACCGTAAAAAATGGCGTTCAAAACTCTGTTCATTTTCCAGAATTAATAATCTAATTATGGATCAATGTTTCTCTGAATGATTGGTTTGTTAGGCACGGAGATAAAGGTTTTTAATACTGATTTTCTTGCTTTGTTCTATCAACGCTGCTTATATGCAATCACAGTTTGAAACGGTCAAGTACAACTATGATTTTCAGCTAGTCTTTTAGTTCTAAGAGCGATGGACGGAAACATGGATAACGTACCTGATGAGGGACTTTGGTGGGGATAAAAAAGGAGAGAATGTTCAGAAAACGTCTTTTGGAAAATTAAAAAGCATGGTTTTGTGAATGGCAGCCAATAAGACCAATACACAAGCGACCTATCCGCTCTAGGAAAACCAGCGGGCGCAATTGGTTATCAAGATAAAGTAAGCCTCGGTTTTGTCTCCAACGTTTATTTGTCTTTGAGCGTGTTTGCTAAAACGCGCAACATCGATTTTTCATGTAATTTTGCAGCAATGTTGCTAGACAAGTTGATTTTTTTTGTTGCCCGTTTTACCATACCTTACTTAAAGATTTCATTGGGAACTAAGAGACTTCCTTGTTTTGATAGCGCACTGTACCTTACCATTTGACTGGGGAAAACAAAGGCTACTCGTGGTTGGCGTGTTTTCAAAATACATAAATACGGCTTGCTTTTTCTGGTTTCTCATCCGCAGAGATTGGTAGTAGTTCATTAGTTCAAACTTTAGGCAGGTCTGATATTCTACTGTTCTTGCTGTGAAGTAACCTCCTCAAGCCAGAAAGCCGCTTATCTTTGTCTGAGACTTTCAATAATGAGGCTTAGACTGAAAAAGTTGTCCTATTTCTCCCTAAAAAGGTTCTCTATCTCGCGCCTGCTTGGATTTCATGTTCTTTGGCCGTCTCGCATTGCCCTTGTATATTCAGATACAAGGTTGGATCAAGGTCTTAATTAAACTTTTTTTTGGATTTCCCTTCAGGCTAATACTCCAAAATAACGTAGCTGTATATTAGGTGACGTTATCTCTGTCATTTCAATCTTATATTGATAAGCTATGTACTTTCAGTAGGTTTCTTTGAGTGCACTTACAAACGAATCATCCGGGTCTTGTTCAAAGCTTGGCGTTTCCTTTGTCCGGTTACATATCAGTGTTACCTTGTAGTGCCACTCTTCTCCAGGATATCCTCTAAAAATAAGTGACAGGTTTCGTGAGAGTAAAGGCGGAATACAAGGATTCTTCATTTGTAGTTCAATTTAACGACTCTCGAAATTTTTGAACTCCATGCAAGCACACGATCCGTTGAATATCAAACGACAGTTCCGCTAAAATTATACATAAATCATACATAATTATGCGAATGTTTGGATAATCAACCAATCAAAATCACTACCTTGTTTTCGGGTAGTGACGTCACTGGAAGGCATTAATGGCCGGTCGATTTAGACGTTACTGAGGGAGTAAGCGACTCGAAGTAACGTCTGAAATTCCGGCTATCGGTTATTCAAGAATACAACTGCGGGCTCGCATTTTGCTCGCCAGCAATAATGTACATTACGGCCTTACGTACTTAGTCTTGTATATTAGCTGCATCCTTGTCGGTTCACCACAGTGTGCCGTACTTTGATCTCCAATTTTTGTGAAACTAGCACCATTTTGTGGCCAACAACATATCTGAAATGATAAACAATTCATNATTCTTCATTTGTAGTTCAATTTAACGACTCTCGAAATTTTTGAACTCCATGCAAGCACACGATCCGTTGAATATCAAACGACAGTTCCGCTAAAATTATACATAAATCATACATAATTATGCGAATGTTTGGATAATCAACCAATCAAAATCACTACCTTGTTTTCGGGTAGTGACGTCACTGGAAGGCATTAATGGCCGGTCGATTTAGACGTTACTGAGGGAGTAAGCGACTCGAAGTAACGTCTGAAATTCCGGCTATCAGTTATTCAAGAATACAACTGCGGGCTCGCATTTTGCTCGCCAGCAATAATGTACATTACGGCCTTACGTACTTAGTCTTGTATATTAGCTGCATCCTTGTCGGTTCACCACAGTGTGCCGTACTTTGATCTCCAATTTTTGTGAAACTAGCACCATTTTGTGGCCAACAACATATCTGAAATGATAAACAATTCATGAGCGGTATGACTTCTTGTCGGGAGACTCAGAGGTCAAGTCCTGACCACCGCTCTGCGTCTTCGGTGCTGGAAAAGTCGTTGACTGAAGCACTTGCCTACTTATGATGACACTGACTGTTAACACTGTGCGTTGCGGATTGGCTGTATTTTTCCAGGCATATGAAATGTATTACTAAATTTGCCCTGTTCTGCTTTTGAAAAATTTAGATGTTATTATAGGTAGGTGCAGGTGTGTATTGATGAATTAATTAACTTCGTTGACGACTCATTCAGATTTAAACTTAGAGACTACAACGAATAAATTTCAAAATTCGTACAGTTTAAATGTCCGCTGTTTTCCTAACGTGGAAACATTTTCGTTACCTCACAGAGAGAGTAATTTTTGAAAGCGCTAATTCATGTGTACACTCAATCAAAAAACTCACCGCTACATCATCAAGACAATCATTTGGGTGAGGTAATGGCGCGTTTATTACAAATGAGGTGCAGGGATTGTATGCATACTCATAACCAGACATCTTTCCTCTGCCTTCCTTCGTAAATCTGTTGGAGTAACAAATAATAGGGTCATTTATAGATCGTTGGAGTTCCAGGAGGACACGGATGGTGTTCTTGACTTACAATTTATACACAATTTCCTTGCCAAGCAGTAATTTACACTGGCACAGTGAAAACCCGCGTTTAAGAAACTACATTTTTTGAAGTCTGGCTAAAAAGGTTCCTGCATTTTGGGGCAGTTATTGACAATTTAGGCTCAGTTGGTTCTTAATTTCTATGAAGATATAAAAATAAAAAAAACTTGGCTTTGGTCCTGAAATATACAGTATTTATTCACAATTGTGTTATGATATGCCTATAAAACTGATTACAGAATGGATATTTAGTGCTATTTCCGCAACAAGAGTTGTATATAAAAAATTAAAAATAGAAAAATAATTTTTTTAGACACGCAAAAAAGGTATTTTCTTGAATATAAATTTTCAATCTCAAAGTCAGACTCCTTGATTAAAATATTTATCATGATATTTGAATGTATCCCACATTTAAGAACCTGTTTGATCCTGTTTAGCTAAACAGGTTCTTCAGTTTGAGTATTAAAATATATAGTAAATTTCTGCCAGCAAGTTTTCAAACCAATAGATTCTTACTAGCAGTTTTTTCCCGTATTCGAAGCTGCTTTTAAAATATGTCAGTAACGGCTTTCAAACCTGGGATTCCCATCAGTTCTTTGCAGTGGTTGAAGGTTGTAGACACCCCCATTGTTATCATAGCAAACACATGTTCCGTTCGTTCCNGAAAACCCAGTATACAGTATTTATTCACAATTGTGTTATGATATGCCTATAAAACTGATTACAGAATGGATATTTAGTGCTATTTCCGCAAAAGAGTTGTATATAAAAAAATAAAAATAAATAAATTATTTTTTTATACATGCAAAAAAGGTATTTTCTTGAATATAAATTTTCAATCTCAAAGTCAGACTCCTTGATTAAAATATTTATCATAATATTTTAATGTATCCCACATTTAAGAACCTGCTTGATCCTTTTTAGCTAAACAGGTTCTTCAGTTTGAGTATTAAAATATATAGTAAATTTCTGCCAGCAGGTTTTCAAACCAATAGATTCTTACTAGCAGTTTTTTCCTGTATTCGAAGCTGCTTTTAAAATATGTCAGTAACGGCTTTCAAACCTGGGATTCCCATCAGTTCTTTGCAGTGGTTGAAGGTTGTAGACACCCCCATTGTTATCATAGCAAACACATGTTCCGTTCGTTCCCCTGGTTTCTCTGTATACAACGAACAAACACATCAAGGCTAAATACATACACTGCTTTATCCGGCCGCACATCAGTGGCAAACGTGGCTGCAATCAGTAAACAATGATAAGGATCATATTCAGTTAATAGCCTTAAAGTGAACCAAATAATTATATTCTGCTAAGGGGACAGAATACAACTAGATAAAATTAAAGTGTAAAAAACAAATTTAAAAAACAATGCTAAATCACATGATACATAATATATTTTTTGGACCCAATACAACTAGGTGAAATTAAGTTTAAAAAGATAATAAAAACAATAAAGTAAAAAATCCATACGAAAATAACAAAATGAAAATTGCTTAAAAGCTCTTATAACACGGAGTGATGCCAAATATGATAGAGGTGACGGTTTGTAGGTTTCAATTACCTAAATGTTCTATTTATCGCAAATCCTACACAGCTACTCCTTCACGTCTAGTCTCCTTACCTATTGTGCTGGTCAGATCACGTACAATCTCAGTTATTTTATAAATTGTAATATTAAGTGACAAACAATGTGTTAGTAATTTAATGATAAGAAAAGTCGGGGACCTTAAGTCCTCTGAAAAGCTCAGCAGAGCTTGCTGAGATCTCCTGCTCATGTATTACTACGAATACCAAATGTACAATATTAATTTTCCTCAAAATGGCCGGGTTCCCTCAAAGCTAATAAACGACCATCGCCTATAAAAATGTAAGGAGCAAACATGTTAGCCCTTGGTTACGCTCCTCAGTTTGTCAGTGTTTCGTTTCCCTGTTTTCTAATCACGTGTATACTTACTGAGTGGATAAATCATGTGATCTAACTTCAGGGAACAGGGATCATATAAGTTTGATCTCTAGCGAAATCGAAACGTAAGTACGTTAAAACTGTTAACGAACAAGCACGGTTATAAATGCTGCCATGACCGATTGTCATTGATCATTCCTTCGACATATAACGAAATTCTGAAATACAACTGAACGATTTTAAAAACAATAACAAAGAAATATTGTGTTGCAGACTACCAAAATCTTATTGCTAGTTATATTAGTGTTGTTTAATCGAGCGGGTCTGATACCGTGCTTGCCATTAAACTGATATTTTGATGGTTGGTGCATATAATGTTTGCTAGATGAAAAAACGGAAATCATTGTGAATGCATTCACTTAACACTATTCTGGAGCCAAAGAAAACCTGTCTACCTCTAGATCGAGCTACTACGAAACTAACAGGTTTGTTTTCTTACCTTATTTAGTCCTAAGATTTGCTATAGTTAGACCTTTGCTACGTCTAGTCAAGAAGGTTTCCTCTTTGAATAATTGGGCGTCTTTCACAGATTCTTTAAAGTGCGAGAGAACTCAATTGCTGCTAGTGGCACAGAGACAGGACAAAATGCTTCCGGGAAAAGTCCCTAAGTGTCACATGATACTATACAAATTGCGTTGCGTCTTCTTCACCAAACAATACAGTCACGGAATCATCTGTTGGACGTAAAGTTCATTGAGATTGAGAATATTCTGAGGTAAGAAATGTATCTATTGAGTTTGCGCACCCTGATCTAGAAATGACTACTAGTACGGATCTAACGGATTTGAGATAACTCAGTTGGGGTCTCTGTTTTTAATAGGCGAAATAATATGAAGAAATGGTCCAGTATCGCGTCATGCAACTATTGACTACCTCTGATCTTGTATTTCCAAAAGGAAAAAAAAAACATAAGAAAATACTGACAATACATTCATACATTATACTCCCACATATTATCTCAGGATATCCGTAAAAAACAATCTGGTTGAGAGTTGTCTGAATGTCTGATTTCCGCGATATGACCACATTAGCAAAAACTCAATTGATTTCATTTTGGGAATCAAAAAAGGAGTGATGCACTCCTTGGCTTTTCAAACTAACAGTATGAAATGAAATATGCACGATATCGTTTCTTTTTGCAGTGCTTTATCTTGTGGAAAAGTTAAGCTTTGTAATCAAATTTGTATCGGTTGGAATGAGTCGTCGTTGTAGTGGCAGCCGTGACCACTTTCTTGTAGTTAATTCTTGGACCAAACGTTTGCTAGAGTATCCTGACTTCGAGTTGGATTTGATGAATACCTTAATTCTTAACTACAAAATTTATTGGGACTTGAACACTGTTGAATGATCATTCATTAAAATCAAGGTCTTTGTTATTCCGCGAAGCATGCCTTAGCTCCATATTGCCAGATTGAAACATCATCCGAGTTCCTTAGACAATTAACTATAAAAACAAAATGCGGAAAAATTCCTTTGAATAAAATGCCATTTTAGAAGGGAATTCAGTGTGTTTCATTCAGCATCGTGAGCATGGCGGCGAACTGAACCTTTCTTTTCCTTTGCTATTCGCAGTGAGGAAAGGAAAATCTCGCCTCCTTGCCCACTTTTTTTTCGCTTGGTCACGCAATGCTTGTCGTACGATTTGCTAATGTATTGTCTAGTGTACATCTGGGATTTCCTTAGCGTGGGAAGTCTGGAGTCATGTGACTTGATAATGACGGTGTTCGAGTTGTTTTTGAGAGTGTAGCGGTGACGTAAGTTGTGCTAGTTTTACATGGCCTCAATGACCCGTTACAAATATTACATAGTGAAAGTAAACAGAGTGATATGACTACATTGTGGCCTAATGATATATGACGTTCCATAATCATGAATTCAAAACAGGGTAAATCTGATTGTTGGATACCATACGTGATACCCTGATATATGATTTATCAAATGATTTATCCATGTTGGACATTTTTCAACTGAGTCAGTGCATGGAAATTCTCGAAAACAATTTTCAATATTTCGGAGGGTGTACACCGGATGTACATGATGTCATGGAAACGTTGTGCTCATACTTTTCAAGTTCTTATTATGTTGCATACAAAGGAAACAAAAATGCACATTTACACTGCCAGCAAACACTTGTTACTGCAGGATCGTGGAAGCGAAAGTGAATAAAAGTAAAGGAACGGGGTTGTTAGGAAGGTCCAACGAAGGGGCCACAGAAGTATCCATATTAACTGGGTGTCCGTAATAGGCAGGTCATGTTAGTAATTAAGTAAAAAATACAAATTTTATTAAAACAAACCTTGACTCGCCGAAAAGCGAGTTTAACTGGGCTGCCACATTTAACCTTTCTGCCGACCATTGCGTGCCATAGAAGGGGAACTCTGTGACCGTATTTATTAAAGAAGATATGTATACAACCATATTGAGAGCGACTATTTGTCGGAAACCCTTACGCGACAACCTAGACTATACAGAATGATTGGACTGCATGAAAACGATAAGTTTATCAGAGCAGACAGCGAACACCTTTTAAGAGAAAACAGCCCATTATAAAAAACCATCACGGTAGACAGGCCTTATTCAACCGAGACTGATAGAGATGGTCAATAGACCTTAACAGGTTTTTACCTTATTCTCCTTTATTTTCGCGGGACTTAAATTTCGCGAAAATTTTCTCGGCACATTTCGCGAGTCTTTAATTTCGCGAAATTGACGAAAATGACTTTTTTTTTTCTTTTTTTGACAAAAATTGTACGATAATCAACAATTGAAACAAAACCAATATGCTGTCCCTTAGAGGCAGCTGTATTCCTCTAAAAGTCAGTCTTACAGTATCTTGTTCTTCCGAGTCATTATCGAGTATCGAGAGTATTGTTACATGTCCTTTCTAGGGGATC
>CALNXI010002235.1:4376-11876 GCA_942486025.1 Porites evermanni | reverse complement strand
GTTGGGAATCGGAAGTGAAACTCAGGATTTGAGAAACTGGAATTGTATCGTAAATAACTTTTTGTTCTACTAGATATTTGCGACCCTTAGGGTTAAAAAGTATTTTCTTCTTGACCTCTGTTAATTTTGGAAGAGCTAGGAAATTTTACACAACCATGATACAAAATCAAATTTTTGTTGGCAAAGTGCAGCCATAATGATTCCAAATCATGATTTCCAGTCTGCACGCAAGAACGTTCTTTCGTTTAAAATGTTTTTAACATTTTGTTGTGTTTCCGTTGTTGTTGTTTTTTTTTATCAAATTGTTTCTCCTTTTGTGCGGGTGAGCCCTATCCCGAACTGAAAAGATGTAGAAATGAATGGAAGATAATGTTGTCGGTAGGGGGGCTGTGTTTGGGTTCCATTTGAGGCTAACAAATGAAAGGCGGAAGATAAAATTTAAATAAATTCAGCTCGTTTAAGACTTGAATCCTGGGTTAAAAAAATACACACCACCTCTCCCTTTGGATTGTAATCTCAAATATTCAGGCCCGCGTGAAATGTTTTCCTTGTAAAGTCAGAGGTTCGTTACGGCTAGGTATTTCTCTTCGTAACCGTTGTGCTATTTTTGTTTTACATGCATTTATATACAGAGGGAATGATTTGTCATTTTTAATTGGTTATTAGGTTTACAGCAAGGCAAGGCAATTGGTGGTACAGTTACACTCCATGCCAACCCTTCTCGCTAGGCTGGCCAACATACAACGGGTGTCTCAATGATGTAGCGGTAAATAGACCATACATGTTGCTTGTATGTTTTGTTTTTCCAATGTAGGTCTGGTGATAATTAATACTCTTGAGAACTGTTTCTTTCAAATTTTGTCTTATTCACTTGCATATGTACGGATAATTTCTGAGAAAACAAAGGGCAAAATTTACGTAAGACCCTCAATGGGGAAACAAAACATACAAGCTAAAGACGTCTATCGTAGTTGACACTACCAGTTTAACTTACTGCAGTAAGAGACGAAGAAACCAACTACGACCAGTTGCAAAAATATTAAGACGCTCTCACGACCTTTTCTTCTTTAAATCGCTACTAGTTTATTGCACTCATCCCGTCTCTCCCCTCCATTCAAAATTTTTTCTTCAAGTCTACACTGTAGCTGTCGAACCCGCTTTCCTTTAGCTCTCGCAAACATACGTCCATGGCCTCCCGTGCTATTCTTTCAAATTTCTTTGAAGAACAGTGAACTCAAAACTACCCACAATACCTTTCGGGCTTGTCTCGTGCACTTTTTCCGACAACCTTTCTCGAAATAGCTGTATATACCCGATGGTGGAAATGATATGAATGTCTCAAGTATTTTTGCAAATGGCTGTATCATTAAAATAGGTGTCCCACCTATACTACTAAAAATTGTTTTCCCCCTTGTGAGTATACCTTTGAATAATGCCGGGATATATTTTCGCAGATCGTTCTATTACACTACTGAGTTGAGCAGTTGTGTCAACATCACTCCTTCGGGACAACCTTCTATTCTTGCCAAAGGAACCATCACATACGCCCTGTGTGTGCCCAGGTTCCCGAAAATGATAACTTATCGCTCTATGTAAACCCTTTCCCACCCTCCATGCAAAATGATCATTTACAGGTTTATTTTTAGTTTGCCCCCACAATAATCGACATGAAAAGCAGCGTTTTTCTCCCCTAAACTAGAATTGATACTTGATATACGTAATAGTGCAGCATACTTACAGCTTACTAACTTTTAACAAAAGCCACTGAATCGTAGTCAACAGCTACCGGCATCGTTCAAACGACTACAGACGGAGTCAAGAAAAACTGACAACAACAGACTTGTGACTGGACAACCGAAAGTTTGACTAACAGTAAACGACTGTTTAACTGGCAAAAGACGAAACGAAAAGCACAAATGACATTGAGAGTCTTCACAGCCAATAGCATCACGGCTTAACTGACAGACGACCATTAACATCGCGACTTAATTGACCAATCAGGACAATAACTAGACTTTAATACCATCAAATGACGTAATACAACTCGCTTTGACTCCGAAGATGCCTACCGCACAACAGTCCCACGCTCACCCATGCTATCATGCTTCACCTAGTTACTATAGAATGTTATCGATCTACGAGCTATCTGGGTACTAAACTCTAAAAATCCTCCTGAATTTACCATTGTATTGTCTATAGATAACTTAATTACGTGACGTGGTCATTTTACTTGTTAGAACAATGTTAGCAAGACTTTTTTTTCTTGATGGATATTTGTTTTGTTGTTGTTTTAGATCTGTATGTGGACAAACACAAGCTTCGAGACCATTGGGAAACAGGCTGAAAGAAATTTCAAAATCGATGAAGACTACGCGCTACCCATGGTGGTATATACCAACAAAGAGTAAGTTCTTAAAGTTATTTCTGGATACTTTTTCCGCCTTCCGCCTTGGCGTTTGCGGTAAAACACGCTAATGGCTGATATACAAGTAGGGCGTCCGAGCAAATCGTCTAAATATGAATTGTCGTTTTTTCAAACTTTTCCCCTGACGTTCAATTCTTGTCGAGGTCGTGCTGGGAAGTTCGATGAATATACCAAAAAGCGTGCTGCAGGTGCAAAACTTTGTTGTTTCGCTTTTTAAACCTGCTGCTTTTTTGACGTTTTTGTGACCGTCACCGATTTCGTTGCTTAAGTTCCCCGGATTTATGGATGTGTGTAACAGGTTGGAAATTATAATATGTTTTTAGTCCCTAATAGACGTCTGTGACTCAGAATACCATTTATGTAATAACTCAAGAAACATTTACGAATCCAGAAAAATCTCCTCTAGTGTAAACATGTTCTGAAGGGCGTCTTGGAAACGTGCACAGTATTAATTGCAAGCGGGCATGCGCGAGGGGTTGTGTTACTTCGGATATTTCAAGTAACACGGATAACACGGACGTATAGTTTCATTTATGGTTGTTAAAAAAACTGGTTCACAAATTACATTATATTTCACACTAAAAATTCCAGAAAACCGGTTTTATCCCCTGGGCTTATCCAACAAGGCTTTTACTTTAACTAAGTTTTAATAGTGTTCATTGCGCAGCCGGCATTATCGTCATAGCAATTCCATTTTTCTAGCGATATTGAATTCGAAGGATAGGAAGCTCAGAATAGATTTGGGAAGTAATATGTGGTCCAAGGATTTTTTTGGGGTGTTGATTTTTGCCTCAATTCAATCGGCCCGTCACATGTCTAGGGCTCATGTGATGTATTAAACATCGTTATGTCTAAACAATTATAATCCATTGAACTTGTTTAACTGATTTATAATTCCAATATAACCTATTTCAATTGTGGTCTAAAACTAATTAGGGTCTGAGAAGTAGTAGTTTTCGCCAATCGCTCTTTCTCCTGTCCTTCATCGAGGTAAATGATCTGCGCAATGTTTCAGATCGGCAAAAAAAAAAAAAGAGAAGAAAAAAAAGGAAATACACATTTTTTTTCACTCCAACACACGTTTGACATCGCTACTTGTTTCGTGATGCCAATAGGCCAATAGATAATGGCCTCTAAAAAAGGCGAAATCAGTGTTTAAGGATGTGGGATTTTTTTCAGGTCAAAGTATTCGCAATGGAAGGCGATAGTACACCTCAAGTGTGATCCATCTGGAAGCAAAAACGAAGGGCATTTTGATTTCACAGGCGCTGAAAATAACGTATGGATAAGAGGCACTGTCAACAGTGACTTAATGTTATAATAGTTTGGCGAAGCGTTTACGTTTAAATTCGTCTAAATTTTCAACTTTTTCTTCTCCCTTGTTTGTGCAGCTAACATTGAATGGATTGAGACTATTTAAAATAGCTGCTTTTGTAGATTATCCCAGCTGGAACTTACGAACTTAAGTTCAGGCCCCAAAAAACTTTTTTGTTTTTTATAATGACACTCAACATTCCCCTCTCCTTTCTTGAAATGCTGTTGTTTATCTTTGACCATGAAATGCTTGTACAGCAATTTAAAGTTTGACTCTCGAGAAACTGGATTTGTATGTTTTTTGTTCAAAGAAATTCCTACTCACGAGCCTTTGTTCCTGTCCAAATGGGTGTGTCGACGATTCCTGTCCAGAAAAAAAAGGTACAGCTTACTGTTTTACCGTTCTTCTGTATTTCAAACGACAACAACAAAAAACAACAAAAACATAAAACAATGACGACAACATTAACAACAACAACAGAAATGAAAAATGCACAATAGCTAAGATAATATTAGCGGCCTTATTTCTTGTAATTGATGAGTGACCAACAGGGGAAACCCTTTCTAAGGAAAGGGTTTTTTTAAGTGACCAAATGAAAGTTTAGGCCGGCTTAATAGATACAGTATCACCTGATAAAATGTGATAAAATATAGCAATTACTGTCGTTTGCGTGCGCCCGCCCATGATAGGTAATTCTAAACTCGACGGATGAAACACGCCTATTGAAATAAACACAGTCTTAATGTCACTTCAAAGTTCATAAATCCAGCCTAGCTAGGGGCTTCCGCACTCGGACCGGATATCGTCTAACATGAACAGGTTCAGGAACAGGCTCACTCGAATTTGGTGGACTGCTGGCTGCAGGGTCAGCCACTGGACTTGGTGGCGGAACATCAGTCTCCAAGTTGCTGGCTGCTGGCTGCTCACTGGCTACAGACACTGGGTCCTCACGACTCTCAACCTGGACTGGAAGTTCTGAGGTCTGGGTAGCAGGGTTGCTACTTGGTGTCACTGGAATTCTGGTATCCCTCAGTTGGTCTGTGTGTCGACGCCACACTAAGCCAGGTTTGACCTCTACTTCGTAAGAAAGGGGGCCAAGTTGTGTTCGGATGATGCCAGATACCCACTTTGTACTACCAGTGTAATTTCGTGCTATCACTGTCTGACCGATGGGGAATTCTCTGGTTACAGCACCACCCTTCGTGACGGTTTGGTCTATCTGACGGTTGCTTATCTTCAAGCGGAGATCTGGTTTCAGCAAGTCCAGTCGAGTGCGTAATCGTCTTCCCAAAAATAGATGCGATGGCGCTTCTCCAGTGGTTGAATGGGGGGTATTTCTGTAAGCTAACAAGAACGTTGCCAGCTTAATGTTCCGAGGTTTTACTTCCGTTTCACTTTTCATGGCTGATTTGAAACTCTGCACACAGCGTTCGGCTAGACCATTGCTGGCAGGATGGTATGGAGCAGATGTCAGATGTTTGATTCCATTTCTCTTGAGGAACATCCATATCTAGCAAATAAGCTCTGCAGTTTCTCGATGATTTTGGTTGAGGTCATGGCGTCCATTTTCGCTATTTCCAACTATTTAGAATGGGCATCCACGACAATCAAAAACATGCAGCCGAGGAAAGGTCTGGCAAAATCATTATGGATTCGTTGCCAGGGTGACGATGGCCATTCCCATGGATGTACAGGTGTGGTACTAGGTTTAGCCTGCATTAGCTGGCAACCCGAGCAAGTCTTCGTGGTTTCCTCAATTTCCTTGTCGATCCCTGGCCACCAGATGTAGCTTCGTGCTAGGGCCTTCATAGATGTCCTTGATGGAGTTCTTCAAGCACTTGTGGACGAAGTTTTGGGGATACTATGACTCTGATTCCCCACATCAAACAGCATGAGTGTACTGTTATCTCATCCCTGCGAGCGTAGAAGGGGTCCAGTACAGAATAATGGCTGCTTAGCCATCCTTTAGTCACCATCTCATGGACTTGACTCAAGACAGGGTCCCTTTGGGTTTCTCTTCGGACGTTGTCAACTGTGATTGGTAACGGCTCAAACTGCATCATATTGAAAACATTTACTGGATCCACAACTTCTTCTGCTCTCTCTTCGGTTTTAAGTGGCAGCCGGGAAAGGCCATCTGCATTGCTATGCACTTTAGTGTTCTTGTACTCGATTTGGTAGTCATATCCAGCGAAGAATAAGGCATAGCGCTGAAGCCGGGCTGCCGTAACCACTGGAATGCTGTTGTGTGGGTGGAAGATGGATGTTAACGGCTGATGATCGGTGTACAGTGTGAAAGATCGGCCAAACAAATACACATAGAACTTCTTGACTCCCCAGATTATTGCCAAAGCTTCTTTGTCAATTTGTGCGTACCCTTGGCCAGTTTTTGTGAGTGTCCTGGAAGCAAAAGCAATGGGTCGCTCAGTCCCATCATTCATCACGTGGGATAGCACGGCACCAATTTATACAGGGGATGCATCACAAGCAAGCCTCAGTGGCAGACTGGGATCATAGTGTGTTAATACTTGCTCTGAGGTGATCATTTCTTTCACGTTGTAGAATGCTGTTTCGCATTGTTCCGTCCATTTCCATTGATGGTTGTTGTCTAACAACTGGTTCAAAGGGTGTACCATTCTTGACAAATTGGGCAGGAATCTGTTGTAGTAATTAACTAACACCAGGAACGACCTCAGTTCAGCTACATTGCATGGGCGAGGCGCTTTCAAAACTGCTTCCACTTTCTCTGGTGACTTGTGGAGACCATAACTGTCAATATCATGTCCACAGAAGGTTATCTTCTCTTTGAAAAACTCGCACTTTGTCCTGTTTGCTCTTAACCCATGGGCCTGTAAGCGACGTAAAACTTCTTCTAGGTTGGCAAGATGCTCATCATCATCCTCTCCAGTGATGATCATATCATCAAGGATACAGCTTGTTCCAGACGTCCCTTCTAACACTTGATCAATGGTGCGCTGCCAGATAGCAGGTGCAGAGGTGATGCCAAACACTAGTCGGTTGTACTGAAACAGTCCCATATGGGTGTTGATTGTGAGGTATTTCGTTGAATCTTCTTCCATCTATATTTGGTGATATGCTTGGCGGAGATCAGTCTTTGAGAATTTCTGCCCACCAGCAAGGTGCAAAGATGTCTTCAATGCGAGGAAGAGTGTAAGGCTCTGCTTGTAGTTCTGGATTCACTGTAATCACCACAAAGTCTGACGGAACCATCTTTTTTTGGGGACAGGAACAATCGGTGTGGCCCATTCACTCCACTCCACTTTAGTGAGAATACCTTCATTCTGGAGTCTCCGCAGTTCCTCCTCCACCTTCGGCTTTAATGCATACGGCATCGGTCTGGCCTTGAGGAAGCGTGCTTGGCTGTCATCTTTAAGAGTTAACTTCGCTTTGGCTGATGTAAAGATGCCCAGTTTATTTTCAAAAACATCTGAGTACTTGTCTAGCATAACGTCCAAACGCTCTTTAGGACTTGAGGTAGCTAGTGAAGCCTGCAGCGACTTGATAGAACACCAGGCGTATGGTGCGTAGCCAATCTCTTCCCATTAGAACAGGACCCTTATTCTTGACGACATACAGGTCCAGCACCTCTCTTTGGTTTTGGTAATCCACGGGTACTTTGAGCACTCTCATTGGCATAATGTTTTCCCCGGTGTAGGTTTTCAAGGACAGTCCAGTTTTGTGCAGGGGAAGCCTGTTAAATTTCTGCTGGTGTCAAACGAGATGATCGACACAGCCGAAC